>CABHPH010147546.1:0-35685 GCA_902168325.1 Peromyscus nudipes
GGGGACCACTGTGTACCTGTCCTGACATCCAACTGCCCAGGGCTGGGAGTGGATAACAGGGCTGGGCCCACCTAACTGGGCAGACTTCTGAACTTTGAACATGAGGGTCTTTGTTAGAAGGAATTCCTTCCCATGAGAAAAGCTGCGGGCATTGGAGCCAACCCGACCTGGCCTTGAATCCTGGCTGCTGTGTTCCTTGTTACGTGTCCTGGGCAAACACTTCACCTCTCATGAGCCCTTGTTCACCATTTGTAGAATAAGACAACACAGCCTACCTCACAAGGGTTGTAGTGAGGATGATGTCTGACATACACCTATGATTTGGTCTGCTTCTTGCCCAGGACAGGCCTTTGACCTCAGTCAGGCTGTGGGATAACAAGACTTAGGCTGGTAGAACCTTCTTGTCAAGTCTTCATGAGTTTGGGGACCTGGTTACCTTAGAGTGGTGTGTTGTACAATGTATATGGCTCATATACACTTCCTCTGAGCCCACTGCTGGTGCAGGGACCTGGCCTGGGGCTGGCCTGAAGACCCTAAGTCTGCTCTGGATTCCTATCGGTGACCTACCTGGGCTGCATCACACACCCCAGTGAAGTTGTACCAAGCAGCTACAGGGACCCGGCAGGCTGCGTCAGCTCAATTCTAGGAGGCATCTGAAGATCTGGACTGGGGGCTCTGGTATTTCCCAAGGCTCTTGGGGCCACCTCCCTGCAGTGGGCTGAGCTCAGCTGGTGGCTGCCAAGCTGTGCCTCCTGCCTTATTTAAGGGTTTTGTTGAGACTGGGCCCTGGGGGCCAGCTATTAAAGCATTGGGTTGTTTTTAGAACTGGGACCTAGCTTGTATTTGAGGGGTTGTGAGTTAATGTTGCGTATCACCCTTCACCAGTAGGCTGTCCCCCTTCCTCCTGCCCAGAATGTCCTAAAGGCTTCTAGTACTCTGCTCTGGATCACTTCTGGTCCTGTAAGCCCTCCTCTCACACCTACTGGCTAGCCACTCCAACCTGGGAAAGACCTCCTTCCCACAACCGTGGAGAATCTTGGAGACTGGTGTGCCTGTCTCCTAGGACTGAAGATGTACCCACTAGAGTCTGGAACTGTCACCTCTCCCTGTGCATCCTATCAACTTTACCCACTGACAGTGTTCCTAGGCCCACCCTCAGTCCCCTCACCCCGTCCGTTTCCCTGCACATGGCTTTCCTCCACCAGTGCTCACCATCGCCTGCACCCAGCCATGCTAGCCACCTGGACCAGCCTGGCCTTGAGCACCTGGGGTTTGAAGTGGCAGCTGCCATTTTCCTTGTGCCTGTTGTGCCCGAATGCCTTTTCTCTCACCAGCAACACCACGGGCAAAAGTTCCAATGATTGGGTTGGGGATTTAGCTCAGTGGTAGAGCGCTTGCCTAGCAAGCGCAAGGCCCTGGGTTCGGTCCTCAGCTCCGACAAAAAAAAAAAAAAAACAAAAAACTTCAGTCTTTTTGCCCCAGCTTCCTAGTTCTGGGCATATGTGTGTTGTGACCACACTCAGCTTTGAGTGGTGGTTCAAGAGGTCCATGGTTGAGCCGGGTGGTGGTGGCGCACGCCTTTAATCCCAGCACTCCGGAGGCAGAGCCAGACGGATCTCTGTGAGTTCGAGGCCAGCCTGGGCTACAGAGTGAGTTCCAGGAAAGGTGCAAAGCTACACAGAGAAACCCTGTCTCAAGAGGTCCACGGTTCAACAGCCACCTCTGATGATGACATTCTTGTTGGCAGAATCCTGAGGTGGATCAGGGCACCACATGGCAAGAGAGCACATGCATGTGTGTCTTCCCGGTGGTCTGTAGGGCTGCCAGTATTAGATCATGGGGCTCCACCTGATGATTTTAATCTTAATCACCTCAAACACGGCCTCTAAGCACAGTAGCTGGATTAAATTCCCATCCTCTCACCTCAATGGGGATTACATTTCAGCATGTGAACCCCGGGGGGGGGGGGGGGGGGTTATTTTGAAAATACATCTAGATCCAGCAGCTGGCCTTCGGAGTTGGCGGGAATAGGAACTATGACACATGGCCACTGCAGAAACCACCAGGACATGGTGTCAAATCTACCCTCATTATGGCCCTTCAGGGTACCGTATTTCTACCCAGGGCCAGAGAGGTGAGTCCTGTCCTTTGCATCAAGATCTTACAGGTCCTTTACTTGGAACTAGTTTCACAAGCTCCTGATTTTGAGTCCATCCCCAGTGCCCTTTAAGCCTGTTCATACATCACTAGCTGCTGGCCCTGTGTGGATGCAGCCTAGGCTGGCCTCAGACGGTTAACTACCCTGCCTCATCCTCCAATGCTAGGAAGGTAGATGTGAGGTTTAATCAGATTTCTAAGCCGACTCAGGAAGCAGGGCCTCAAGAGTAGTACCACCACCATGTTCCTTCAAGCTACAGATGGAGAAACCCACGGATGGGATTTGCAGCAGGGTCACACGAAGTTGGTGGCAGTGTGAAGACCCAGAGCCAGCTCTGGACTTGTGTGCCTGTGGAACCCTCTGCATCCTGCTGAGGTCCCTTAGGCCTATCCCAGACCTGCCTGAGCAAATCTGCCTCAGGGGGCGTGGCTAGACCCACACTTACATCACCTGACTGGGTGAATGCCAGGAGCAGGCTCAGGTCCTTGAAAAGGAAGTTAAAGCCCACAAGAGGCTGATGGCCCGATCAGCCGGTTTGGGTGACAAGCAGGGTCTGCAAAGGTGAGTGGAGGAATAGTTTTCTCCCAAGTTGTGGTCTCAGGAGAAATAGGAAGATAGGGTAGCGGCGAAGACTGTCTTTGCTAGCTTGCATACACCTTCCCTGGTTTGCTAAGAGGGGTTGGGCTGGATCACTGTCAGCCTCCCCAAAGCAGCTGGGAGCATGGCCTGAGTGCCTCTTTGCTTCCCCCTGCTGGAAATGGAGGGGTGCTTCTAGCCCCACCTGCCATCAGCTGAGGTACACCACCGGGGCCAGCCAGCCAGCAAGCACTGGGTTTTTGCGGCTGTTGTCTGGCATGCTTTCCGGACTTCCTCCCTGGCTGCCACCTCCAGACACTTGACAGTGCAGCCTTGTCAGGGTACCCCTTGCTTATTGAGCAGGAAGGGCTATAGAGTCCTTTCTGGCTGGCCAGGGTGTCTGTGCTGTGCTGAGGATGGCAGGCAGGTGGAGCTCCTTGTGTAGCCTGGACACAAATCCTTAGGCAAAGTTGTGATAACCACCATAGGGGTTCAGTGTACATGAGTGTCACGGACACTCACTCTGGCTGTAGCCCTGCATGCTCTGTGTATACACACTGGCTCTTGGTCTCTCACCTGCCTAAGTGTGGTCCCCATTTCATGGGTAGTGTGTGGTGGCAGCAGGGCCTGACAACATTCTGTGGGACCCGACTCCTTTTGTCCCGGCTCGCCTGTCCATGCTGCGGGGAGCCTATGGGCTTGGCCTTATGTGAAGGAAGTCATTGCCCACCTCTTGGTGAGGTGGTGGGAGCTAAGGCAATGTGAAGCCCCAAACAGGGACTGGCTTTGCAACCATGGACACGAGAGTGAGTGTTTTTCTCAGTTTTATGCAGTGTGGAGGTGAGGCAGGAGCTTGAAGAAAGAAAGTCCCAGGCTTGCCTTTTCCGCTCTGGTGTCCTGCAGCTTTACTCTTAAGGGTTGAGGTACTATCTGGAAGCCCCAGATGAGGTGAAGTGAGGTGAGGTGACCTAGGAGAGGTGTGGGATTTGCTTCTCGGTGAGGTGGGGAGCAGCACCAAGGGCCACCTGTGGGTATAGAAAAGAGACGAAAGCCAGAAGTCAAAAATAACGTCTGGAAACAAGATGGAGCATGGTAGCACTGTAATCCTGCCTCCTGGAAGCTTAGGCAGGAGGATCACTGCACATTTGAGGCCAGCTTGGGCTCTGCAGTGAGTTAAAGGCCAGTCTGGGCTACATGGTGAGGAAACTCACATAACTGTTGGCTGGTGCTGCCCTCCCCCATCTACCTGGCCTTGGGTCAAGGTGGAGGGCAGGCAGGAATTGAGTTGGCATCATCTGGGACTTGTCAAGGGCCTGGAGTGGTCGTTGACAGCATCCTTATGTGGTGGGAGTTAAGACGCCTCTGCACATCTCCACTCTCTGCCCCAGTTCTCCCCTGTGGCCAGAGCTCTGCTTCTGTCGCCCTAGCCCATGTCCAGAGCTCCCGTGGCTTCTGGGAGGAGCCAGCCCGGCCACTTCTTGGCTTCTGCCCAAGGCGGGATAGATCCCTGTTATGTGGACTGTACTCCCAGCGCTGTGGCAGTAACTCAGGAAAGGGTTAGGCAGATCACGCAGAGAGATATCTCCTCCACACTGCCTCCCCAAGCAACCAGGGTGTTTAGCCTCTGCTTTCTTGGCAGAAGGGCCACTGCTGTGGTGGGGCTTCGATCCTCCGGTCTGAACCATGGAGGTGCAGTCATGGGGTCAAACCCAAGCCCCAGGTGGAAGCATACCATTCTAGCTGGCATGTGAAGAGAACTCAGGTTCAGGTGGGTAGCAGGCTGCTGACCCTTTGTTTGGGCTAAGGTCTCAAAGGCTCAGCCTGTTTCTTAGGAAGAAGCCCTTTCCTGGCCAGACTCACCAGGACAAGGAGAGAAGTGATGAGCTGGAGGTTTGGCGTGAACCCATGGCTGGGGCCTCTGGAGGCTCCGGAGCTGGGGATGCCTGGGGCAGAAGGGAAAGGCTGAGTGGGTTTTCCATCCTCCAAGCCCTCAGAGACTGCTAGGCCTGGTGGTTGTTCCCAGGACACTTGGAGCCAGTGTACCCTGGGGGCTCACAGGAAGGCTAAGAGCAAACAGCCATGCAGTGCTGTGTGCCGGAGGAGGCCAGGTGGTAGAAACAGCAAGGCCAGAGACTGCAGGGGGAGGAAGGACATGAAGAGAGGGAGAGGCACTGACCAAGGACTGGGAGCAGCATCTCCAACTGGAGACCCTCAGTTTCCTGCAGGAAGCTCAGGGCTTGGTGCATACAGTCTTGAATGATGGCCTGGGCTGGCGCAACCCCAAAGAAGGCAGCTTGCACTTTGGCAGTCAGTGGTTCCTGCCTGGGAGGACCATGACAGGCTTCAGGGGGCTGGAGAGATGCAGAGAGACCCTCTCCTCCAGCTGCAGGACCCACCCTCCGAACTGAAGACTCACTGGAATTCCTCCACCACCACTTGACCAAAGTTCTGCAGAGGCTGGAGGGCTGAGGTTAGCTGAGGTCAGAAGACAACAAAGAGTGTCTCAGGGTTGCACAGCTGAGGCCAGCCACACCCCCTTTCTCCATGCCTCCATTGCCTCACATCACCCATTTTGTCAGCAGACCACGAAGCTCCTGGGACTCAGAACTAGTCTTGTTCTCCAAGGCCTTGGTGAAGGGGTGACCCAGGATCAGGAGCCAAGTCTCATAAAGCGCCAGCTCTGCTTTCTCCCCTAAGGTGATGGGGTGGGGTGGTCATAGCGGCCAGGGCTGCTTGCACAAACCCACTGCTTCCTTCCATCCAGTGATCAGCATACTTGGTCTGAGGGCCCGTCTTTGCTGCCTGCTTTGTTAGACTAATGAGGTCAGATGGACTTACATTTTTAAGTGGACGAAAAATGTCAGCAGTAGAGAATTGTATAGTATGAAAAGAATATGATACACAATTTCCATGTTTGTATATGAAATTGTACTGGAACACAGCCAGCTCACCTGCTGTGATGTACCTCGGAGGGCTGGCTCTGTTCTCCCTATAAGGGAGGAGCTAGGAGCCACCAAGGGCAAAAGAATATTAACTATCTAGCCCTTTGTGGTCATCTGTCTAATGGAAGGGTGATGGCCTGCTCACTCAGACTTCACAGCAGGAGATCTTGCTGGCTACTGTGTCTTTTACAATCCCTAATCTCCCAGGAGGGGCTCCATAATGACAGAAATACGTAGCACAGTCTTACATGAAGAGGAGTGGGTAGTCCCACTGTCTGCTAAGGGGATGATGGGTCCTTTGAGAGTCAACACTGATGGGGAAGGCACACCCTATGTTGGAAGTCAGCTCTGAGAAAGATAGGGCAGAGACCCAAAACAAGGCCCGTCTCTGGGAGCTACAGAGCAGAGCCCACCGGATGGTAACACTCAACCTGAGAGACTGCAGAGGGGAGGTGGCTGGAACAGCCCTGAAGTGAATCAACACTTCCTAGGCTGAGGGTCCACCCCAGGACAGCTCCAGGTTGTGACTTCAGGAAACAGAGACCTTGGATTTCTCCAACATGGATGTACAAGCTTGCTCAACTCTTTCTTTCAGGACCTTCATGGGACAGTCTTCATGCAATCCTGACCTTGGTGATAGAGCTGACCTACTGTTGTGCCCTCTCTTGGGACATTAAGGATTAAGGTGACCATTGAGAGTTGACTGGTCCATCTTGTATCTCTGAGCCCAAACTGCCCACAGAGCTCTGGGCCCACTTTCTTGCTATGGGCTGGCACACAAGCTTTGCTGTTGAAAGTTCTGCCCCTTCTCAGAGGGGGCAGTGAGGCCTAGAGAGATAGACTGACCCAGAGCGTATATGGGACCCAAGATCACTCACCATTGGCCACCATGCTGGATTTCTGGAGGGTGGGGTCTGTTATATGATGAGCCAGGTAACTGGCCAGGCCTTTGAGGTGGGTGGGGATGGGACTCTTGAACTTGTATTCCATGTAAATGCTCACCCACTCATTCACATTGCTAGGAGAGGATGGGAGAGTGCAGTGTCTTTGCCAGTACATGCTTCTAGAAGCAAGTGCTGAGCTCCTAAGTATACACCCTATGTTCCTACCTCCAAGAGCAGAGCTCTATGAGGCAGACTCAAGCCAGCTTAGACAAAGTCCTTATTGGTGGTCTCCAGCCTACACCTGTACCTCCCAGTTTTGCTTTAGGGGTGGAGTTGCCCTAGTGATATGCCTCCAAGAGAGCAGCCAGGTAGGCTGGGTAAGCAGGGATGGCGTGGCTGGAGGACTGGACAGACTGAATGGGATACTCAACAACCTACCTGAATAGGAGCAGGGGCTGGTCCTGGGGCTTAGCCTTGTAGAATCCTGACACCTCGTGGGTGACCTATAGGAAGTCCTAGAGGTCAGGTTGCCCGGGAGATGCCTGTCCTGAGGCCCAGTATGGGGTGGGGTCAAGTTCTAGATAAGGTGAGGCAGGACCTGAGAGCCTTCTCTAGGTTGGTCTTCTGAGCAGGGATAGCTGGTGACAGCCTGGCCACTGACTTCCCTCAGAGCTTTCTCCTCCTCAGCCAGCTTCCCCTCAGGGCAGGGCTGGGTTCCCTAATTACTTGCCTTTCCACATATGCCATGCTGGAGCCGCTTTCACTGGGACCATGGCACCTACCACTAAAAGCTAAGAGGCCTATTGACAAGGGAGGCAGGGAGAAGAACATCCCAGTCCCGGAAGCAGGGGAGGGGCACCTCACCAGCTGGTGGATCTGCTTCTCCAACAGGATAAAAGGTTGCGAACCAGGCAGAAGCAGCTGGGGCAGGAAGGGCCTCATAAGCGTGAAGCTGACGTTGATGGTTTCCAGGGTAAGGTCTGTCATGTTGTGCCCTGCAGAGCCACATACGCAGCCTGTGAAGTTGGAACAGCCACCTTTCCCACCAAGCTGAGGGCTTGGGCAGACTGAATTGGATCCCTCCAAGGAGCCCAGACAGTCTCCTCTATGGGTGGGGGAGGAGGCAGGGGTAAGGCGTTGCTCTAGGCTCACCATCAGCGGAGAGGCTGCTGTCAGCCAGGGACAGGTACCCAAGCAGCCATCTGGAGGCCTTCACTTTGCGGTACAAAGTCCAGAGGATTTCTAGGGCCGAGGGATCCGGCTGCCCAAACACGAGGGAGGCTTTCACTTCTGTAGAACCAGGCCTGCAGGAGGGACCAGTGGGGGCAAGGTAGGCCTGGCTGGTGCAGAAGGCAGGGTGCTGAAGGAGAGAAGCCTACCCCCGAAGCTAGTAGTTGCAGAGAGGAACCTCCCCGCACCACTGAATTGGGTCACATGACCCCTGCCGTGTTGGGGCTCCTTGGTAAATGGGGATACTCGGTTAAAGTAAGTTCCCTTGGACTCCTCAAGAGCTGGTTCTCACAGGGACACTGGGAATCTTGTCCAGGGAAAGACTGGGGTAAGGTGTTGCTCAAAGAGGCCACTGCTGACTGGGAGCTCTCAGGAGGTCTAGTGGACACAGAAAGCCTCAGCTGCAGTTCAAAACGTAGGAGACTCTGGAGAGAGGGAGGTGATAGGCCTGAGGAATTGCTGAAAGCCTAGAGAAGGATCAATTGCTCATGTCCTTGGGGAGGCAGCTCCTTCAGGCAGCTCTTGGGGAGAGACCTGGAAATAAACAGCCTCAGAATCTAAAAGAACACTTGCCCTTCCTGTGAGGACCTGTGCCGACCCAGGGCTGGGGAGATAAAATGGGCTCAGGAAGTCACAGTTTATTAAATGGGAAAAAAAAATTTTTTTTCAAGACAGGGTTTCTCGTTGTAGCCCTGGTTGTTCTGGATCTCACTCTGTAGACCAGGCTGGCCTCGAACTCACAGAGATCCACCTACCTCTGCCTCCCGAGTGCTGGGATTAAAGGTTTGTGCCTTTAATTTTCCCTTCAAAAAGGGAAATTTTTGAAGCAGCTGCGATCATGGCCTGGATTCCCCCCACACCCAACTCTGGAGGTAGTCTACTTTCCTAGCAGCCCAGAAGGAGAGCGGTCCGCCCAAGGATTTACATTTATTTACATATCATTTACATGGCCCTATCCCCGGAATAAGTAGCCTGATGTGCCGGTTGCCTGTCCTCTCACTGTACTCAGTCCTGACATAACTGTCCAAACCCAACAGCTGGAATTGGGAAAGAGCAGGAAGGCCAACTGAGGTCATGCAGCACAGCTGGTAGCAGAAACAAATGTGAGTCTCTTATCCACCCATCTGGGCCAAGGGTCCTGGCACTTGGGCAGGGTTGAGCAGCCTGCACTAGGGCTGCTAAAGGCATAGGTCAGTTGAGAACCACACTCACCGAAAGAGCAGGGCACTGACGTTCTTGAAGCTGGAGAAGGCCTCATGGTAGATAAGCTGGAGCTGAGACAGAGGCATGGAGGTCAGCCTGTCCACCCCTGCCTTGTGTCCCTCCATCTGCCCTGGCCTCTAAAGTGGTCTCATCCCTGATCCCGGTCCAGCTGGGCCTTTCCTGGGCAGTTCCCCTGTGGTAGCCTGATGCTTACGATTACCTTGTGCTGAGATCCTAACCCAGATCCGTCTGTCCAGGGCCTGCACGTGTACAGGCTTTACCTCAGTAGTCAAGTCACCCTGGGCTCTGCATTCCACCAGCTGCCAGCCTGGGCTGCCACTCCCACCCTCATTTACCATAGAGTCCTTTGCCAGCCTCTCTGCAACTTGGGTTCCCCCAAACAGTGTTCCCTCTGCCCTGGTGCTTAGGAAGCCCTTCACGGTTTGCTGTGACTGTCCTCTCTCCATTCCCACTAAAATGCTAGATGTAGTAGTTCGTGCCTTTGGCCCCTGCACTTAGGAAGCTGAGACAGGTTCACTGTCAGCCTGGGCTACATAGTGGGGACCTGCTCAAACAAAAACAAATACAGGCAACAAACAAATGAAAAAAACCCAGCCAACCAAAAAGACATAAAAACCACAGCCAGGCCAGATGTGATAACATTCAGCATTATAGAACTTTGGAGAGGAATGCCCAAGGACCAGTTCAAAGCCAGGTTTGGTTACATAAAAACCCTGTCTCAAAAAAAACCAAAAAGAAGGCTGGGTGTGGTGGCACATGAGTTTAATCCCAGTACTTGGGAGGCAGAGGCAGGTGGATTTCTGGGCGTTCCAGGCAAGCCTGGTCTCCATAGTGAGTTCTAGGCCAGCCATGCTGCACAGTGAGACCTTGTTTCAAAACAACAAATAAACTAACTAGCTAACTAAAAAAAACACACAAAAGAGGATCCATTACTGTGGTAGAGTGGTTATCCAGTGTGTGCAAGGCACACCACTCAGCAGTTTGCTAGCCTCCTATGTTCTTTCCCAGTTTGTCGAGATTATAATCTGGTCTCCATTAGACCCGAGGACTGTAGCTCCTGCAGCAGGAACAGCCCTTTGCTCCTGTTGTTTCCCAAGTTGCACACAGAAAAGAACCGTTCAACAAATGGACGGGAAATTGTGCCCTGTATGGCAGGTGAGAAATGGCGGTTCCTGTCCGGGATACCGATCATGCTCCTGATTCCAGAATTGAGGCAGGAACTGTGCCTCACTTTGCCAGGGCATCAGGGGTCCTAGTCCTGGATGAGGCTATGTGCTGATAAAAAGCCAGCAGCTGCACTGTGAGAACCTGCTCTATTTCTTGTAGGTGAGGCCTCCCCCACTGTGAGATGTTCCCTCTGTAATGACTTCTAAGAAGTATTTCTGCCTAGCCTCTCCTCAGACTCCTCCTGGGAGCACAGCGTGGTGCTCATTAGGTTTTATTATTTTGTGTGTAGCTGCTCTTAGGAGCCAAGACCTGTATAGTGTGTGTTGTGGCTGTGCCTGGCATACTCAGAAGGAAAGCAGAGCAGGAAAGATTGTCTTCATCCACATCCCTCTACCCAGTGAGCAGGTGCCACACCTGGTAGCAGATAAGCTCATTCAACAGCTGGTACTCCAGGGCTACCAGGTTCCAGACAGCTGTGGGGAGGCATTTGCTGTTGATCCTGAAGGTCACAGAGTGGCTCACATGACTAGGTCCTGGCGTGGAGGAACTCAGGTCCTGCAAAGTCACATCTTGGCCAGGGTGAGGCAGGGCAGAGGACTGGCTAACATCAGCATCCCTAGATACCTCTGTGAAGCTAGAGCTGTGTGGGACAGAGGGGGGTTTGGAGAAATGTTGGAGGGAGAGGGTGGGCAGGCGGGTTGGGATGGTAGAAACCCATGGCCCAGGCTGGCTGGGTCGTAGGGCCATTAGGGGTTCAAGGCTTGAGGTTTTAATGGAAGAGTCTGTAGCTGAGGGTGCAGTCACAGACACAGAGGGTTGAGGAGGGTCCATGGCTCCTGGGACAGAGGAAACGGGGGCCAGGGTTGAGGATGAAGGCAGGAGCAATGGCGATGAGGAGGGTGGGGAGTCGGGGGAGGACGGCTGTGAAGGTGATGTTGCTGAGGACAACAGCCGCACAGAAGCACCACTGGCTCCCGTGTCCGTGCCCAAAGCTACAGTGTTTTCAGAGGACCCGGAAGCCATTGTAAAGGCTTGGGAGATCAGGTCCGGCCCTGGTCTCCCCGAGGATGCAGGCAAAGGGGGCTCTGTCGCTTTCACGCAGGGAGAGATAGGTGATCCTGAGGAGATCCTTGCAGCCAGTGCCTCAGATGGGGATGCCTCTGGCCTGGAGTGGCCGTCCCTCCACACAGTGGGACCGGAGGTGTTCCATAACGGGCACGGAGATCTAGAAAATATGGAGAGAGAAGGGAAGCTCTGATTGGATACCATGTTGGTTTAGGTGCACCAGTTGTCTCCAGTGATGCAGAGGCAGGGACTGTCGAACACAACCTGGAGACCTTGCTGAACTTCTGCTTGGATCCACGTGTGGGAGAAGGCTGTGGCCATGACATAGCAGTTGTTTCTAGAGTTCCAGAGGCCACGTTTTTCTTTACAGGACCAGCCCTAGGTGGCACTGGCTGAGAGTCAACAGTCACGTGGGCTGCAGATGTGGTCAGGACTGAGGGGACTAGTCCAGGTATGACCCTGCACAAGGGCCTGGTACTTCCTAAGGGGCCAGGCATTGAGGGGGACTCTTGGCCCCCCACTGCCTCTGTAGAAAGGGCTCCTGCCCTCCTCTCCAGGGCCTCCGGTTCCCTCTCAACTGAGTTGATGCGGCCAACAGTTTCTGTCAGGATGTCCAGAGGAATGCTGCTGCTTTGCTGAGCAGATGTGCCAGGGGCTGAAGGAAGCTGGTTAAGGTCTTCATGCATAGAAGGAAGGGTCAGGGTAGAAGCTGAGCCTGCCAGGAAGGCTGCAAAGCAAAACAGGTTCTCTGGTTCTCCAGTGTCCGGTGGGCAGGCCTGGCCCCTCTCCTCTCAGATCTCACCCTGTCACATCTTGCTCACTTAGATACCTGAGAGCAACACCTGGACCTGGTTAGGCCCCAAACCATGAAGCTACTCACTCAGGCTATCTCCCCTCCCTGACTCTAGCCTGGCTGACACCAGGGATGCCTTTACCGCCACCTAGGAGTAGACATTGTAAGGACAATGGGACATGTCTTCAAGATTTGTCTGTCTGTCTCCTAACAACCTCCATGTCAAGGACCTTCCCAAGGAGAAGTCTCCCAGGCCCCAGTGGTTGCCAGGAGTTGAGAGTTTTGCCTACTCTATCCAAACCATGTCTGAGGCCTAGACTAGCCTGATGGTGCTGAAAATATTGTGTGCGTCTCCATTGTGGGTGAGATTGTGACCTGACCATATTCCCTGCATACAGGGTTCTAAGATTCTTAGGGGCTGACTGGGTGGTGGAACACATATGTGGGGAATCTCTGAAGGCTCTGGGGTTAATGCCAAACATACCTACATGTGTATACAGCTCCAAGCAAGTAACGGTGAGTGCTGTCAAGGAGCCTGAGGTCTCCAATCTTTCCCTAGCATCCCTTAGGCTGGTCAAGGCCAGGAACACATGAAGACAATGAAGGGAAGCCCTGAGGTGGGAGTCATGGAGTTCACTGAGGAGAAGGATTCTACCCTTCCCTAGCAAGTAGGCAGGTGATGGGGAGAGGGTACCCGGCTCACCTTCCCCTTCCCTACTCACTTACCGGCCAGGAGAATTCCAGCTGCAGGAAACCACTGCTTATCCATGCTGCAGGCTACGGCCAAGGCTTCCAAGGATGCAGCGTCAGGTGACAGACACAATGATGTCCTTTGCAAGTCCCCTTCAGGAAAAGACTCATCAGGTTGGAGTAGAACTCAGTGTAGAGCTCTTGCCTAACTGAAATGCCAGATGCCCTGAGTTCCACCATCACTCAGCTGCCCACTTCCGCCAGTAGCTGTCCAGAGTTAAATGTCCTTGTGGGCATGGAGGAAGCCCCGAGTGAGTGAGGTCCTGAGTGGATGTGTGCTGTTGACATGGGCATGGCCATGTGAAGGATGCCAATGTCTCAGCCTCAAGGGAAATGGCAACACCTTCCCTAGGCGAGGCTCCCTTACAGACTGATTCTACCGGAATTTGTAAACCCGTCTCCCTGTTTAGCGATATATAATAACCTGACTCCTTGTTTATCTGTGTGTATTAACCCTACCTCTTAATTCAGCTGTAAGCAATGACCCCACCTCCCTGTTCAACTGTGTAGTAAACATGATGAGCTACCAGGGTACTTTGGCTTCTCTATTAGAGAGCCCAATCCACCCGATCCCAGCTTTTCTGTGCATGTGACCGTGTCTGTCATTTCTTTATTCCCTCACCATCCCAGTCAGGTCAGTTCCTGGAGCTGTGGTGGATGAAGAGCATCCTTTCCCATCTTTAGGTGAGGAGGATGTAATGACAGTGATAGTCAGAGATGGGTTATGAGGGTAGCAAGGTGCTAACTGGTGCGGGAACTTTGTGTGTGTGTGTATGTGTGTGTGTGTGTGTCTGTGTCTGTGTGTGTGAGCTTCTACCCAAAGCCCCTGCCCCAGCTCTGTTCCAGCTCGGTCACTGATTCCAATCCATTAGACAGGGAGGGGCTGGATTATGGCAGAGCAGAGACAGCCCTGTTCGTGCCAGTGGGCCTTCTGATTAGAGCCTTGCACTAGGTATAAGGAGGTGGCAGGGGTGTTGGGCAGACGGGTCCTTCCTAGCTGCAGTTCTGTGTCTGCCCTATGTTGGTTAGTTTGGGTTTTTGTTGTTAGTTTTTTTGTTTTGTTTTGTTTTTTCAAGTTGACATAAGCTAGAGTCATCTAAGAAGGAATCTCAACTGAGAAAATGCCTCCACAATATTGGTCTGTAGGCAAGTCTATGGGGCATTTTCTTGATTAATGATTGATATGCGTGGTGCCACACCTGGGCAGGTAGTCTTGGGGTGCATTAGAAAGCAGGCTGAGCAAGCTGTGGAGAACAAGCTGGTGCACAGCCTTCCTTCCTCCTTGGCCTCTACATCAATTCCTGCCTCCATGTTCTTGCCCTGAGTTCAGCTTTTGCTTTGCCTGATGACGGACTGCAATGCATAAGCCAAATAAACCCTTTCCTCCCTGGGTTGCTTTTTGGTCACAGTCTTTCTCACAGCAACAGAAAGCGAAGACGTGCCCGCCCACACTGCTGGAGACTGGCCTAAGCAGCCTTGAACTCCTTAGCACCCCTACTCAGGGATAAACAGGGAGCAGGCTCAGGTCTCCGCCCTCTAACTCTTGCTGGGACAACTGGAGGCTTGCAGCCTTCCCCTCAGGTTTCCTGGCCTCCGCTGGACCAACCCTGTCCCAGGGGTCAGTACTGTTCTTGGTCAGCAGAGCCTCGATGGGGAGAAAGTAACTAGAACCCGAAGGAGGGACTCCTCCATTAGCAGTTGGGCCTGGGGAGTCCCAGCTAAGACCCTACCAACCTCCAGCTCCTACTTGGGCATAGTGCTCCCCACCTGGAGGTGTCTGTCTATCTGTCTGTCAGTCTGTCTGTTTATTTTGCTCAGCCGACTGTTGAAGCAGGACTTTGCCACGGTGCACAGAGGTGCTATCTATCTGTTATAGTCCCAGTCCTTTCCTTTTTCTTTTTTTAAATCCTGAGACATGGTCTCACTAAGTGGCTCAAGTTGGCCTTGAAATCACTCTACAGCCTAGACAGGTCTGGAATTTGCAAGCTTCCTGCTTCAGCCTTCCTAGTAGTTGGGATCAGATCCCTGTATCAATAGGCACAGCTACTAGAAATATTTTCTAAGAGGGGAAACCATCGCCCATGGCACAATTCTACCCCAGGCTTTCCCACCTAGCCTGCTCTCTTGGCTTCTTTGCCACTTGCCCTCTGTAGGCTGGTACTCTGCTGTACCCCAGGAGGCTGCTGCCTTTTCCCTGCCATCCTTGGAGAGCCATTTCACTGCAGGCTGAGAGGCGCTGTGGGAGAGATGCCTCCCAGGGACAGGAGATGGCTTTGGCTTTGGCAGCTCCCATCTGCAATCCTGCTTCCACTCTGCCCATTCTTCCCGAAGCTGCCCTTCCCCAATCCCCATGACCTGTCCCCAAGCCTGTAAACACACCTCTGTGCCTTCCATCTCCTCCCTCACGTGTGTCCCCCGGATGCCCAGGTCTTACCTGGGGTATCTGGTGCTGCCAAGAAGCCTCTGCCCTCAAGGGGGAGGATGGAGCTTGGTGTGATCCCCCAATGCTCCACCCCTGTCAGGTGAGCAGGACTACAGCTTTCCCGACAGCCTCAGCTGTGGAAGATCCCATTTCTGATGGCTCTCTTATAAAGAGTGAGGCTTACTCATACTGCAGGACACTGGGTTCCCATCTGCCCCTCTGGCACCCTCCAGGCCAGACTAGGTCAAACTGTCGAACTCGAGAAGTTCATTTGTGAAAGCCACAGTGGGAAGAGCTATGGCTGACTAGAAAGCCAGGCATGTGGTATACACACACTTCAATCCTAGCACTTGGAAGTCAGAGGCAGGGGGATTATCACAAATTTGAGTCAGCCAGCTTGGTCTACATAGTGAGTCCCTGTCTAAAACTGAAATAAGTAAGTAAGTAAATGAGACCAAACCAGTCTGGACCTGCAGGCTCAGAAGCCTAGCTCTCAGGAGGTTAAGGCAGGAAGATGGTAAATTCAAGGCCTACCTAGGCAGCTTATCAAGATCTTGTCTCAAAAGTAAGTAAAAGAAGCCGGGTGTTGGTGGCGTACGCCTTTAATCCCAGCACTCGGGAGGCAGAGCCAGGCGGATCTCTGTGAGTTTGAGGCCAGCCTGGGCTACCAAGTGAGCTCCAGGAAAGGCGCAAAGCTATACAGAGAAACCCTGTCTCGAAAAACCAAAAAAAAAAAAAGTAAGTAAAAGAGAGGACTAGGGGTATATACTTCAGCAGTAGAGTTCTTGCCTAGCATTTACTTTGCAAAGACTCCGGGTTCAAACCCCAATAGGAAGGGAGTGAGATCAGGATCCAGCATGGATGAAAGGTGAGAGCTAATAGCCAGAATCAGTTCTCAGTCTGTGACAAGTGTCGGGGCTCACTGAGAACTAGGGGTCGGCAAGTTTAAGCCTGGCAGGGGGTTGCTCTCCCTGCCTACTCTGGTCCCTGGTCACATGCAATGCCACTTACACATGGAGTAAGTTAGATGGAACCTGGCCTCACACCAATGTCACAAAATGTCAACAAAAGAATTAGAAGATCCCGAAGTGCTAGACTGTACCAAGGTCTAGCCCAGAGTTCAATAACATTTTTCTTGTGGGTCAGTTTTGATCTTCCAGTAAGAACTCTCTTGGCTCTCTAGCAGGATTCTCTTCTCCTCAAAGCTCCATGGCCCTGACAGCCACACTCTAGCCCTGTCACACTCTGGTCCCTATACAGCCAAGTGCTGGGGAGACCTCTTACCTTGATGACTAAATCATGGATTCCCACAGGCTGTATCCTACCTGGTACCCTTGGCAAGAGGAGATGCTGTACACTGTCTTCCTGTGTCCCTGGCTGGAAGACAGAGAGTGCACATACCCAAAGGGTCTTGAGAGATTAGTAGGTATGGTGGAACCTCCTGGGGTTCCGAGCCAGGTAGACATTTGCCTAGACACACAGACAGCTGGACCAGCTGATGCTAGGCTTTGCCTAAACATCTTCCAACAGGAACCTTCCTGGTCGCAGGGATGGGGCACCAAGCTGGGTTCTCCTCTCTGATACCCTCTTCCTGGCTCCAAACCCACACTCTGTTAGAGGAAAAGCAGCATGGAGTCTTTCACTACTCATGAGACCTTAGTCCTTGGATGTCATTTTAGTCATCAGAGAGGATACTATGACAGCCTGAGGCTCAACCCAACAAAGGCAGGACTAGAGTCTTCTCTGAAGACTGGGCAGGAAAGAGTGGGGTGCCTAGGACCTTGCCTAGTCTCTTTGCAATTCTGAATTCTGCATGTGGCACTAGAGGCCTCAGTACTGGGTCAATCCCAGGCCAGAACCAACCTGAGTCTTCTCACATGCCCTGGCCATGTTCTTGACACAGAGAGAGAGACATGAGAGAGACTGTCTAATCATTTGTCCACCCCGTGCTTCCAGGACAAGAGTTGTAGGCAGGAAGAACAGCAGGAATGAGGCCCCACAGCTAAAGGGGTGAATTGGGTCTCTGTGTGTGTACAGACAAATGAGGGAAGCCACAATCCCAGGATTCCCCTATCTTTGATTCCCTGCTGATCTTAAGGTTCAAGCCATCCTCCAGAGTCTGGGAAGGGTTTTGGTTAACATTCTGCCATCTTCTCATCTAGTTTTCTGGTTCATCATCCCATCTTCTCAGCTGGTTGCGTGAGCTAGAAGCATTCCATGAGGTCTGTCAGCAGTAGGTCAAGGAGGCAGGATGCCTGGCTATCATCAGGAGGTCCTGTCCATCTTTAGCCCCATTGGACACTGCTCCACTGAGGAATAATGGTGTCCTGCTGATGCTCCAACCCAAGATTTGCTCCTTTCCTCCAAAGATGCTTCTGCTTCCCCTTCCTGCTCTTTTCTTCTGGGCTGGTACCTGGCCTGCCAACTTCCTCTTACTGCCTGGGTATGTGTGGTATTAGAAGAGAATTAAATCATCTGGGCATGGTGGTGCAGACCTACAGTCTCAGCAATTGTGGGGGGGAGACAGAAGAATCAGCAATTCAATGGCTGCCCCAGCTACAAAGGGAATTCAACCTACCTGAGACCCTATCTCAAAATTAAAGTTTGTTTTTGTTGGGATAGTTCCTCATGTAGTCCAGGCTGGCCTTGAACTCAGTATGTTGCTAAGGATAGCCTTGCACTCCCAATCCTCATGCCTTCATTTCCCAAGTTCTGGGATTTCAGCTGTGAGATACCACACCCAGGTAACTTTATGAAACAGGTTCTCCTTGATTGAGTTGCCCAGGCTGGCCTTGAACTCACTCTATAACCCAGGTCAGATCTGAACTTTCCATTTTCCCCTTCTCTTTCCTGTGTAGCAGAGATTACAAGCCAGGTTAGTTGTGCTTGGGAATTTTTGATTAGCCTCTGGACTTGCTATACACCGAGAATGACCTCAGTACATAGCTTCTGCCCCAACTCTCAAGTACCAGGATTACAAGCTTGTACCACTGTCCCTGGCCTTGATTTCTAGTTTTGTTATGACCCCAAGGAGTCTTTAATAATTGCACTGCCTTCTGCTGAGTGCAGATATTCCTTCCTGAACAGGTATTTAGAAACTGCCTTTGCTAAATGACATCAACGCCTCTTGGGCCTGCAGGTTACCAAAGTCAAGATGGGACCTAGGACCTCTGTCTTTGTTTCACGATCTCCTTTACTGTGTGTCCTTTGCTTGCCTGTGCATGTAGACACGTTAATAATTCAGTGATGTGTGTCTAAAAACTTGTGACACCAAACCTATCTTACCTGACTAAAGGCTAAAGGCAGAGCAAGAAGAGGAACTGAGGCACCTAAGCATTGGCTTTTACAGTGTCTTGCTCCAGACTCCTTCCTAAAGAGGGCCTGAAGCTGTCTAGTCATTGTCCTAAGCTTGCAGTTATCTTGGATTCCAAAACATTGAAGCTTCAAAGACATGTCACTGTATAATGAGATGACTCCAGAGCAGGACTGATTCTCTCCTTGTGTCTCTCTGCCTCTCTGTCCAGGCTTACCTCTCTAACTCACAGCCTTCTCTGCCTCCATCATGCTAGGGTCAAAGGTGAACACCACCATGCTCAGCTCTCTTTCAGTTTTTTTTTTTTTGAGATCATGTCTAGGCTGGCCTAGAACTTATTATGTAGACCAGGCTTGCCTTGAGCTCATGGAAATCTGCCTGCTTCAGTCTCCTGAGTGCTGGAATTACGGGCACGAGCCAACATGTTAGGTAGCAGTGAGTAATCCTCTCATGGGAACCAAATTACCCTCCTCACACGATGACAATGATAACTTGCCCCAATCTACCATAGAGAAGCAAATCTGAGATAGTGATCTACCACACTCTGTAGATGTAATTCTAAACGGTCTTATTAAATAAGAAACACAGAGTCAAAAAAAGAGTTAAAAGCCCAGAGATCTAGCAGTAGCCAAGAGCTAAGACCACCTTATCTTACCACTCGCTGCTGTCCTTCCCCTGAGAGAGAGACCTTCCTGTGTCCTGTTCTTTTATTGCCTTTCTGTTCTGCCTTCTCATTGGCTGTAAACCCAACCACATGACTTCCTTGTCACTGCCTGTCTATACAGACCTCCAGGTCTCTATGGTTGGTACTGAGATTAAAGGCGTGTGTCTCCATGCTGGCTGTGTCCTTGAACACACGGAGATTCTGCCTGCCATGTGATCGGATTAAGGGCGTGTGCTACCACTACCAGACTTCTGCTAAATGGCTTGCTATTAGCTCTGACCCCCAGGCAACTTTATTAACATACAAATAAAATCACATTTCAGCACAAATAAAATATCACCATAATACTCGTTGACCAAGACTCTTAATTATGCCCCTCCCATCCCCTGCTAATCCCAGCAGCTGGGAGGCAGAGGCAGGAGGATAGCTATAGGTTCAAGATCAGCCTGGTCTACATAAGAAGTTTCAGGCTATCCAAGTACTACATAGCAAAACTTGTTTTGACAAAACAAAATAAACTTCAAGCTTATACGTTAGTACCCAGAGACAGACCTAGAGGGCTGGTGATATCACTCAGTTGGTAGTATGCTTGCCCAAAAAGCACAAGACTTAGGTTCGATCCCCAACATAGCATAAACTGGGCATAGTGACATATGTCTATAATCTCAGCACTTCAGAGGTGGAGGCAGGAGGATCAGAAGTTCAAGTCATCTTAAGAGACATAACAAGTTCAAGGTCAATCTGGGCTAATTTAGACTGTTAAAAAAGGGGTGTATGTGTCAGGCTTGGGGTTATTAGAACCCTTTATCTGTATTTCCCAACATAGTCCATTGATGCGAATCTTTTCTCCACTTCCCCCCTTATTCTCTTCTTTAATTGGCACATTGGGTCAGGTGGTGTGGTCTAGCCTGCTTAGAGCTGACGGAGTTGGCCCTTTGCTCTGAAACTCCAATATCAATTTTAGACTTATCACGTATGCTACTCTAGACATTGAAAGACCATCTGTATCAGGCGGTGGGGGAGTGGGTGCTCTCACCTTTAATCCCAGTACTTAGGGAGGCAGACAGATCTCTGTGAATTTGAGGCCAGCCTGGTCTACAGAGCAAGTTCTGGGACAGACAAGGCTACACAAAGAAATCCTGTCTCTAAAATCCAGACTGACTGACTGACTAACTAACTAACTAACTAACTAGCTAACTAAGAAAGACAGTTACCACAGACTCAGAACTGGAATGTTAGAGCTCTCTGTCCCCCCTTCTCCCCTGCCCCTGTCCCTCCCTTTCACCGTCACTATCTCTTCCTTTAGACACGGTCTTGCTTTATAGACCTGGTCTGCGTTCCTTCTGCCTCAGCTTTCCAAGTGCTGAGATTACAGGCATCTACCACAAGCCTAGCAAAAAAAGGTACATTTTATGTTTAAGTTTTTAAAAATTATTTATTTTTGAGACAGGGTCTTACTATGTAGACCAGGCTGGCCTCGAACTCACAGAGATCCATTTGCCTTTACCTCCCAAGTGCTGGGATCAAAGGTGTGCATGAACATTCTCGGCAAGCTTTCTTTTAAACCAAACACTCCTGTGTAGACGAATTTCTAAACAGTCTTATTAAATAAGAAACACAGAGTCAAATACAGAGGTATAAGCCGTAGATAGCTGCCAACTAACCTTAGCTTCCCACCTCACCGTAGCTTCCCAAGCAAACTTCTTCCTTTCTAACCTGCGCCTTTATTGCCTTCCTGTTCTGCCTTCTCATTGGCTCTAAGCCCAGCCACATCACTTCCTCATCACTGTCTGTCTATACAGACCTCCAGGTCTCTATGGTTGATACTGGGATTAAAGGTGTGTGTCACCATGCTTGACTGTGTCCTTGAACACACAGAGACTCTGCCTGCCATGTGATCGGAATAAGGGCGTGTGCCACCACCGCCTGACTTCTGTTTATGGCTGCTATGACTTCTGATCTCCAGGCAAACTTTATTTATTAACATACAAATAAAACATCACATTTCAGCACAAATAAAAAATCATCACACCCCTGATTTAAATATGCATCTCTTTGTTTGATACAGGAAAGCTGGGCTCCTAATGACATTGCCCTGCCCAATGGGCTGTGTTTGCTCGTGCAAAGCATCTTCCTGATTCCTGTTGGATTTCCCATACAGCTGTGGTGAATGTCAACTCTGCTCACCGGATGGTTTTCTTTGGTCTACAGCAGTCGCTGTCCTCTTTGGGGTTGGGCCCAAGGCTGGACAAGTATATTCAGCCTGCAAACAGGTGTACTCTAGAAATATCAGTGGATGAGTGAGTAGATGTGGGAACCGCCTGGCGAGTCTGTTGTTCTTGTGTGTAACTCAGTCCGTGGAGGCCAGGAAGCAACTGATAAGCGCTTAGAGAGGTACTGTGAAGAGCACCCTGACAGGACTGGCACCACGGGATGGGACTGGCGCCACGGGACCAGACTGGCTCCACGGGACGGGACTGGATCCAGCACAGCCTGCATTGCCTTTCCTTTCTTGTTGCCTCTGGCCCTCTCTGATTTCTCTGATTTTATCCCTCAGAAAGAGGCTAGAGTCTAGGATGGTGGTGCAGACAGAAGGATCACAAGTTTAAACCCTGCCTGGGTAACTTAGTGCAACCCTTTTTTTCCAAACTTGAAAAAGGGCCAAGGTTGTAGCTCACCAGTGGAGTATTACCATGTTGGAGGCCCTTGGTTCAATCTCTAGTACCATGGACACCTCACCTGGGGTGGAAAGGAGAGCAAGCTGCTAGAACCCACAGGCTTTAGCTCAGGCTCCTCTGGGGGAATCCAAACCAGACAACATAGAAGTGGCTCTAGAGGGGAGATTCTTAGAGCAGGCTTCTAGAACTCACTGTCAGATGGCAGTGAGTCCCAGCCACACTGAGGTGCTGCCTGATGTGTATTGAAGTGTGCTGAAGTAAGGACAGACACTCGCTTGCTGTGGACAGGGGTGAGGTACCAGGGGTGTGGCAGAGACAAGGCTGGCTGACACAGCAGCTCTGGACCACAGGTTCTCCAAGTTAGCCTCCTGGACCAACTGCATTAGCACCTCTGGGCACGTTAGCAGAGTTCCAGTCTTGATTCCACCGTTAAACTCCAGAATCAGAGTGGGGTGAAGGCAGCCCCCGTGCATTCCCAGGCTCTGTGTGAGTCTCAGTTGGATAACATCTGAAAATGCTATCACTCTCTGGGTTGAGCTCTTCTGATCAATACTGGCTTCTACATTTCCAGACAAAATATTGTTTCTGTTTCTTCTGGAACCATTTTTGAAATAAATCAACTGCAGTGTTCAATGTTTCTTCAACCATTACAAATACATCTTTATAGAGAATTTTACATAATATAGCTTGACAGATTTCTGCAGTTGATTGAAATTGTTCTGAGTACATAGAATCTTAATGGCCATTAATGGAATATCAGAGCAGGATCTTGTCTTCATAGCCATTATCTGTGATGTAAGTTGGTGGCTTTCTAGGATAGCAATAAAGAATGAAATCTCAATTATAAATTGGAGAAAGGACTCTTAGTTTCAACTGGCCAGCATTCTCCTTGGGATCTCCCAGCTGTTCTAGATATTTCTTAAAAGATTCCTCCACATGAGACTCAAAAGTTTGTTGATTTTCCTTCATATGTGAGACACAAACGATCCTGACGTGTAAACGATGGATATGACTATAAGAAAGCCGCTCAGAAATAGCTCAAAAGAGGCAAGAGACGATCACTTTCAAAACAGCTCTAAAGTGCCTAAACTCTAAAGTACCCTATCGATGCCTCATTCAAGACTTCTGGGTGAAATTCTTTTTCCATTCTTTATGCATTGTGCATGGTGTTAGATTATTTAAGGGCAGCCATAGAGAGGAATATTGTCTCTTCATGCCACCTGATATTTACTATATAATATTGGCTAATGACCTAGTCTCACTGTGGAGTAAAAAGCAACCAGGTAACTTGCTGCCATCTTGGCGGCCACATGACACAGCTACCATCTTTACTAAGGTTAAAGAAGGGCATGCCATGTGACCACCACCATCTTGGTTAAGGTGACCACATGGTATAAATCAATCAAAGTAGTACCCATAAAATGACTAGACCCATTGAGCCCTCTGCTAATCACTGTATTTCCCTTTTATTAGACTAAGGAGGCCACACTAGTCTTCAAGATGGTTTGTTTTGTTTTATTTTCCCTGTATTAAGGAGGCAATAGCAAGTCTCCAAGATATTTTGAGTTAGGATGGATTTTTTTTTTGTGTATGATGAGTTTTGTTCTAAAAATGAAAAATAACAGTTGAGGACAAAACCATGCACAAGGTCTATATAATATATGTTTGATGACTAAGTCCTTTAAATTCCTGAAGTTATATTGGTCTATTCTAGCTAACGAAACCTGACTCAAGGAGGTATGTCTAATCACTTATGCCTTTGCTAATTTTGTTAAGCTTTAGCTATTTGGTAAAATAAGTCATATAAAAATACCTGATGTTTTATAAAGGTACACTATAAAAGGATCAGGAAAATAAGGTTCCCCATCTCTCTCTGGACTATATTCATGGTTTAAAGTTTTTATTTGATACTAAAGGACCTTTAATTCAAGAATTATAATTTTTAAGGCTCAAACTTAATGGAATGAAATTGTAAATTCCTAATCTTATAAAAGGCACCAACTTGAGCTGGGCGGTGGTGGCACAGTCTTTAATCCCAGCACTTGGGAGGCAGAGGCAGGTGGATGTCTGAGTTTGAGGACACCTCTGTCTACAGAATGAGTTCCAGGACAGCTGGGGCTACACAGAGAAACCCTGTCTTAAAAAACAAAAACAAACAAACAAAAAAGGTACCAACTTGTTGTAAACTGTTAAAGATAATTAAGACATGCAAGTTAATGGTCAGTCACCTTATAAATGATGGAATTATGAAATGTGCTCAGAGCTATGTAGTCATGCTAAGTACAAATGTAATTCATTTACAGAGACAAGATTGGAGGGAGAGGCCAATTTTAATTTCCCATCATATAGTATTCCATGTGTGTTGTCAAAATTAAGCCTAAAGCAAGTAAAGGAAAGCAAGTTTAAAGTAAACTTTAAGTTTAATGTTAAGTAATATTCAGAATCAGGTATATAAAAATTGGTTATAAAAATTAAATGCTTGAGTAAAATGGATTAAATTTGCAATAAACTTGCATGGCAGGGAGTCCCTAGGCTTAGGTAGTTCTGTAGGATGGAGTACTATTGTACCCATTTCTCGAAACCCCAGAGACCACCAAGGAGCCGGTTTCCAAAGCAAGCACATAAGGGTCCTTTTATTCAGGTTCAACCTGGGCCACCGCACGGCAGATGGAAGGAAATGTGGCTGTGGCCACAAGCCCAGGTGTAGAGTGTTTATGGGGAAAAACCACAAGCTGGGAATTGGCAACTTGGGATTGGGTAGAAGGGACGTGGGACAAGGTGATTTTTTGAAACTACTGGTCTAGACTTTGGGCGCAAAACCACATTTGAAACCATTGGGTTAGACTTTTGGCGGGGGACCACAACCCGCTGAACAGGATTATCTGGACTGCTCGGCAGGATTATCTAGATATCTTCAAGGGCCATAAACCACAGACAGGATGTCTGCAGGAGGATACTGCTCTGTATCTGTTCGATGTCATGGCACATTCCTGAGGTCCTTCCTGGAACTGAGTACAGCAGGTGGTCTGAGATGGTGGCCCTTTTCCTAAGACGGAGCCTGTAAAGTCAAGTCTAGACCTTCACACTATCCCACCAGAGTAGGTTTTGAGCTATCTACGTTACAGGACAAAGATACATGGGAAATAAGACCTGCCAGAAATCTGTTGCTTCTGCCTCCAACTGTATAGCCTCTCAGCTCTGGCTATGTAGATCTGACCAGCTCTGGTCATTTTGGCCAAACCAGGAAAAATCTTTCTTATCTAAAGATGATTTACACTTCATGTCTCTTCATGACAGGGGGTTGGTTTCTTTTGCCAGTAGAAGATCTCAGAATCCACACCCACATCCTAAATGTCTCAAACAACAGAGAGGCAAATAACAATCCCTTTGTTCTCAATGTCTCTCAAATTGGTATATGAGGATGCTGTGACGGGGAGCCTTTACACAAGCCTACCACCCGACTGCTATGGGACATGCATGCTTGTTCAATTGGCCATGCCCTTTATCAGGTTTTTCTCTTAGCAAAAGCTAATTTCAGAGTTTAAACCCCAACCTCCATAGTCCTTGATGAAAGGAGGATGCCAGATACTCTGTCATCAACCACACACCCTTTGGAAAGTTATTCAGAATATACAAACAGTGTCTTTGACAGTTGGTTTTATATCTGTGGATTCCACAAATGATTTTATTAAGTGGTATTCCAAACTCTCAGATTCTTCAAGAGGAGATGACTTCAATTGTGGGGTATACACGGGCTGCAAAGATGGTGTGAGAGGAAGTTAGACAGAGGAAGCCCAAGTTGTTTACACTGAGATTAGATACAAATGGTGCTAAGAGGAAGTTAGCCCAAGTTGTTTACACTGAGATTAGATACAAAGATTAGGAGATGGTCAGTGCACAAACAACTCGTAAACAAAGAAATGAGCATAGGGTGACCTTTAAAATGATTGGTTGGTTCCTTCCAACCCCTCCTAGGGTTCTGAGGTTTTCTGATATAAAAGAGGCTTACTGCCTATCAATAAACGAGTTCTTGCTTGACTTGACTCCCCGCTGCGTCTGACTGTCTCTGGGAAACGGTGAGCGAAGGAGGTTCTTTCTAACCTGGGCTCACTCATCGTGCCTTGACAATACAATCTGGTCTCTACCCAGATAGGGAGCTCCAGGGCTGCGCCTGTGCTCTCATCTGAAAGTCTAGAAGGCACAGAAGTGTTGTGTGATATTTTGTTTGTGTTCTGACAAATAAAGCTTGCCTAGGGAATCAGAAGGTGGAACTAGTTACTAATTAACCATAGAGGTCTGGAGGTCTGTACAGATAGGAGACAGGAAGTGACAAGCCAGGGCAGAGACAGGAAGTGATAAGGTGGGGCACAGAGGCAGGATCTCAGCCCTTTTGGCCAGAGGATTCTGAGAGATAGGAGAGATAGGAAGTGACTGTGACTGCTCCTCTGCTTCTCTGATCTTCCAGCTTTCACCCCAATATCTGATTCCTGGTTTTTATTGATAAGACTAATTAGGATCATGCTGCATATAAGGGCTTTAGCAGTGAGCTGGTGGATATTTCCTAAGAAATTCCAAAAGTCAAAAGCTTATTTAATTTGGTTATCTTGTGACTAGGCTGGCTTTGAACCCACAGAGATCCACCTGCCTCTGCCTCCTGAGTTCTGGGATTAAAGGCATGTGCCATCACTGCTTGGCAAAAGGTTCTTTTAATAAGGTAAATTTTAGCGAAACATTCTGTTTTTTCAGGGTAATCTTTGTAAAGTGAATCATTTACTGACATGGGTCACTGGCTCAGGTGGTAACTTTGGATGTTCTACAGTGTTCTAGAGAAGAACGCACTGAGGAGAGTGTTCTAGAGAAGTACCCACTGAGGAGAGTGTTCTGGAGAAGTGCCCATTGAGGAGAGTGTTCTAGAGAAGTGCCCATTGAGGAGAGTGTTCTAGAGATGTACTCACTGAGGAGAGTGTTCTAGAGATGTACTCATTGAGGAGAGTGTTCTAGAGACATGCCCACTGAGGAGAGTGTTCTACAGAAGTAGCCATTGAGAAGAGTGTTCTAGAGAAGTACCCATTGAGCAGAGTGTTCTAGAGAAGTGCCCGTTGAGGAGAGTGTTCTAGAGATGTACTCACTGAGGAGAATGTTCTAGAGACATGCCCATTGAGGAGTGTTCTAGAGAAGTATCCATTGAGAGTGTTCTAGAGAAGTACCTATTGAGGAGAGTGTTCTAGAGACATGCTCATTGAGGAGAATGTTCTAGAGACATGCCCATTGAAGAGTGTGTTCTAGAGAAGTACCTATTGAGGAGAGTGTTCTAGAGACATGCCCATTGAGGAGAGTGTTCTAGAGAAGTACACTGTAGGTGGAAGTTTCTCTCTTGCCTTTCTGTTCCCAAATACCCAGCAGCCACTTCCCAAATAGTTGACTCAGAGGCTTAATATTATTTATAAATGCTTGACTGGTAGCTCAGGCTTATTACTAACTAGCTCTTACACTTAAATTAACCCATAATTCTTATCTGTGTTTAGCCATGTGACTTGGTATCTTTTCTTAGTCTGACATTCTCATCTTGCTTCCTCTGCATCTGCCTGGCAACTCCTGACTCTGCCTTTCCTGCCCTTCTCAGAATTCTCCTAGTCTGGCTGCCCTGCCTATACTTCTTGCCTGGCTACTGGCCAATCAGCATTTTATTAAACCAATTCCAGTGACAAATCTTTACAGTGTATAAGAGCATTATCCTATAGCAGTACCCATTGAGGAGAATGTTCTAGAGACATTGAGGAAAAAGCAAGGTAGTCACTATCTCTAGGAGTATTTTTAAATTGAAAATTAAAAATAATTTCTTTTTCAGGAAATACAATTTAGAATTAAACTGTCTCTTGGAATATAGGTATAACAATTTGATTTTAAGAAAAATATGTATTGTTATGTTTTTAAATACTAGATATGATCATTTAAGGTAATAGTCCTAATTTAAAAAATTAGTTTATCAAATTGTTTCTAACCAAAAATTGTGTTTTACTTGAAATACTCTGTTTTTGTTCATTACTGTTAATATTTGAAACAAATATACCAAGTTAGTCATATGTAAAAGCAAAGAACATCATTTAGACACTTTAGATCCTGTTCAGATTCATTCCTTGGATGCTGACTTTAACTGACTTCTGTTATACAGTTTCCAGGTGCTTGTTGCTGATGCAGGAGTCTGGTGTAAGCAAACACTAATTACAGTTACCTTCTCCTTCTGCAGAGCTCTGATACATGGTCCAGTTCAACTTGTCTTGATTGTCCTCATGCAACTTTGTCTCTTAATGTTTCCCAAAAATTGCAGAGTTCTTATCTCCCGACTTACGTTCTAGATCTTTGCAAACTGTTGAGTTTTATCATGGCCCTTTGGATGGACCCAGCCCTGATCAGCTTAACATCCTTCAGGACCAGCTTGACTCCTCAACTGCTGCAGGTATAAAAAGGGCTAGCTCTGACTGCTGCTAAGGGTGGGATCTGTGCCCTCCTCTGAGAATGATGCTGCTTCCATGGCAACAAATCCTAACTAGTTTGAAATGAAGCCTAAAGACACAGGGACCAGACAAAAATTCCTTCTGGATCCCTGCACTTTGGCTCTTCCCCTTGACCACTCTTCCCTCCTTATCCTCATACTTAGATTCTCACCCATCTTTTAAATGTTTTACTTACTTAACCTCACCCTACAAAATGTTCCACACAAGGTCTCCCAATAGCTCTCACCCTATCACAGCTTGCTCCTGATACATCTGCAAAAAAAGATGCTTTAGAGAAACTGGCTAAAAAGGGCCTTCATCCCTTTCACCACAGGCCACATACATACAGTTCTTTACATTAGCCCTGTTTTCCCCTGTCCCCTCCTGTGATGCTCTGATGCTCCCTGCTACTCTGCTAGCTCGTTTTGGTGTTTTGGTGCCGCAGTCTTGGTAACAATTCTAGGCTCACTCTGTCTCTCCAGCTCTGCTGCTCCCCATCCCTCAACCTTCCTGAGGAGTCTCTCAGTTTTTACTCTGTAACCAAATCGTCTGCTTACAGCCCTCTAGTGATTATTTTCCAATTCTTCTTCAGGAATAAGGGTGACAATCACCTGATCCATTGCAGCTGATCAAGTTAAGACTCTCCCCTTCCTGTGTCTCTCCTCGTCAATGGACCCAGAACTACCCACTCCGACAAAGACCTTCCTTAGAAGAAAACAGCTATAATGCCTCTGCCCTGCATTTTGATATCCTCTCAGAGTTAAGAATGATAGTTTCCTGCTGAGAGATTACACTTCCCAGCTTCCCTTGTGTCATTCATTTTGCATTTATGCCTCTAGAAGGTTCCATATCCTATCTTTCCCTATAGGCATTTTGGCCATCTGCACACACAGGTGACAAAATGCTTCTTTGCCATGAATAAACATGGTCCCACCTAAGGTCAGACTGTTGTGGGGTATCCACCAGAGAAGACTGCTCAGACATGAGTTTAATCAATAGAAAGTCTTTTTTAGCTGGCTGGTGACTACACTGGGTGTTTGGGAATCACAGTGTAGCCCCAAGCCTTTCTCAGGGTGAGCTTTAAGCACAAAATCCATGTCCTGGGTTGACACACTTCAGTTAACAAGAACAGTTACAGAAGCAGAACTACAGAAGCCAAAAAGCAAGGTTGGCACATTTAGAGACTTTCCCAGAACTATGACTGTGATGGATTAGGCCTGTTTTCATTTTGGCTGGTGGTGCTGTCTGTGTGCTGAGTTTTACAGCCTGAATGGCACTTCCATCATGGAGTCAGTTGTGCTAAGGTCTGGAGGACTACTAAGGTCTGGGGTCTGTTATAGGACCAAGCCTCTCTTTCTCTCCACCTTTCATCTCTCTACAGCTGCCTTTTAGTAATTGAACACAAGGCTACAATATACGGGGCTCTGGGAGCTGTCCAGGGTGTTTAGTTTTGGAGGAGGGTGTGGCAGGTATTTTACCAGTGTTTTTAGAGTCAGGGTTTGCCTGGGCAAATCAGATCATGCAAGCAATGGCAGCCCTGGTCCAAGGGTCTGGTTTAAGGGTGTGGGGCTGCAGTTCTGTGCTGGCAGTTTGGGATTCCTGGACCACGTGTGTGAAGATTCTCTCACAGGGGTCCAACTGGTCTCTAGTTAATGGCCTTCCCTCATAATAACCACACTGATTACAATTCCTAAGCAGAAATGACAATAATACCACATATCTGAAGACCATCAGGTCTGATCACACTTACCCAAAGTCCTGAATGCACTCGCTTAGTTATGCTAATGTGCTATTTGTACTACTCACTGATGTGGGGGGCCAGACAGATTTGCTGACTGGCTCCATTTCAGTTTCTTCCTGTTCCTGAAGGCTGTCATGGCCAACCTGTGCTACAGGGTCCAAGTTCAAAGTGCTGATAAGAGACTTGATTGGGCACAGCAGAAAAGCAGTAAAAGCAAACAGAGCAGAAGTGAGAGTCAGAGGGGACCACGTTGCCCAGAATGGGAGCAGGCTCCAGCGGGCAGCACTCGAGGGCATCCAGTGGCCTTTTACTAAAGGCCACCCACTTCTTTCAGCCTAGGTCTCCACCTCCATGCCAGTGGAATAATTTCCAACACACACCTCTTCATGGCTGCACCAGGTACCCCTGCCCTACCAGCTCCTCCTCATACTCAGCGACCTTCCTCTCAGCCTCCTGTTGCTTCTGCTCCAGCTCTGCCTGCAGCCAGGCCTGTTTCCTTTACAGTTGACCACAACATGAGACTTGTTTGTGAGTGGGAAAGCTCAGAACCCGTGCTAGGAAGCTCCTGGAGAAACCTGTGCTGCTATGTGGCTTAAGTCTACATATGCATAAACATCTCCATGCCATACACCACACACCCACACCATACACTCTACACACTGCATACACCACAAACACCCCCACCACTCTGACACACACCACACACAGGTACACAACCCACAACAGGGACACCACATACCAAACTCAGCACCTTGTATGGCCCAACACCTGTAGGATGACTCCTCAGCAATCTTTTTTGTTGTTGTTGTTTGTTTGTTTGTTTGTTTTTGAGACAGGGGTTTCTCTGCATAGCCCTGGCTGTACTGGAACTCAGCCTGTAAACCAGGCTGGCCTTGAACTCACAGAGATCCTCCTGGCTCTGCCTCCCAAGTGCTAAGATTAAAGGGGTGTGCCACCACTGCCTTGGCTCCAGCAATCTTTTAGAGACATGAAAATGGGGCCTGACCTTAAGTGTTCCTCCTATAAGAGAGTGCTAGTCAACGATTGGGTTTCTTTCACATCCTCTGGCTTTCACACTTCTATATTAAAAATGTCGTTTTCTGACAAGGTGTGTTCATGATCATAGCTTATCTCTGAGGGAAGGTGGGTTCTTGGAAATTCCGGCTGGACACCCTGTGTCCAGCTGAAAATAGTTGTGGGAAGAGCAGAAGCAGTGGCGAATTTGGAGGTGACTGTTCTGTTTTTAACGTATTTTTTAAAGTGATAGTACATTGTCCTTTCAAAATATGGCTTTCATAAACTTGCCTCAGTTTTGGCCTTGGAACTTCCTCAGCTATATGCTTGCTTTTTCTTTTAGTTTTCAGACATTTTCTAGAAGGTTCTAAGTTTACTAACCAGAAGAGAAAATGGCCACAGCTTACTTCTCAGCGTGTTTGGGAATGTCTTGATGGTGATTGGGTAATGGTGTGGGTCTCTGGGCTCTCAGGCCTGTGCTGGAAGATACAATGTAAACATCCATTTCCCCCTCTCCTTTCCCAGGTCAGGGGCGGTGACAAGGCAAGGAACAGGGCAAGGGAAGCTGCTATCCCAGAGGCCCACATCTGGAAAGCTGTGGCAGATTAGAGCCCCTATTTCTCAGTTCTGAGTCCATTTTCTGCCTTTCGGACCTGCTGCCTGGGTGTCTGCTCACCTTCCCCCCCAGCATGGCTGTGCATATGGGAGCTTCTGTCCTAGCTACCTTCAGTCTTGCATTTTAAACTTGACTTCCTTCCAGCAATCTCTACCCGGGGCTGCTGTAGCCTGAGACTAACTCCAGCTTTCATGTCTGCCCCCACCCCCTGCTCTGGCCACACTGGCCTGGCTGTCCCCAGAGCATGGCTCATGGGGACCTGGATTACCTCCATCTTCCCGCACTCCCCTCCCGGTACACTGTGTGGTCCAGTCACGTGGCTGGGGGTTGTGTCTCAGTACTCTGAATGATGCCTCGTCTTTCACCATCTTCCTCTATGACTCAGTTTCTTCACAGCATCTATTACTGCTAGACACACTCTCAGTTGTTTCTGTGGGCCACTCCACATCTTTCAGGGCAGTCCTCCAGGGTTTAGTTCACTGTGGTGCACCCACACTCATGGCCACAGAGCTGCAGCAAACAGCTGATGGGATGAGTATGTCCTGCGGAACTTCGGGTGTCTCACCGTCATCGGCTTTTATTGGTTCCTTTGTCCAGCAGTGAGGCTCTGTGCTTGACTTGGGGGACTTAGGCAGCATGTGCTCTCCAGGCTCAGTAGCTGCTGCTTCAGTCTGCAATTTGCTATGACTCCCCCACTCGCTCCCAGGATTCCTTCTCTCCAGAACACCACACTCAACTTCTTACCCGACATCTGCAGTATACATGTGACAGGTATCTCAGACTTTACATGTTCAAAGCTCAGCCCTTGAGCTTTCTCCATGAGTTTGCCCACTACAACCTTTCTCACCCCCGTTAATGGAGAATCTAGCTTTCTAGTCGATGGAAAACTTTTTTATGGCAAAGACGGCCGCTTTCATTTAGGGTCTGAGTCATGGGGATATTTGCTGGCCAAAGTAGTGGCCCTAGTCAAGTGCAAGATGTGTGTCCCCAAGAGCAGGCAGGAATACAGTGAAGGCACAGGAAAGCAGGACACCCAGCTTTAACTCCCATAAGACTCTCAGCTTGTTCCCCTTGCAACAGGTTCTGTGGTTAAGAACAACACTGCACACCCGAGAGTTGGAAAGCTTAGGCTGAGATGCTGAAGTCAAAGCTGGGTCCAAAGTGAAAGCCTGGGCATCCTTCCTTCTGGGCCCCAGTTAATGGAATTTAGGAGTGGGATGACAGTGGGTCACAGGAGAGGAAGGAAGAATGAAAGGAAAAGGAAAAGAGGGGAAAGGGGGTGCATGGAGTCAGAATGCCCGGCTTCTGTCTTGGACTGGCTACTCCAGTGTGTCCTCCACCTACCTTGTTATTCTTATTGGGTCTCTGTTTCTACGTCTGTAACCCAGGGTTAGAATGAGGGTCTTTTCGGCATCTTCTTCAGGATCCCTTTGCCCCTGTCACCCTGACTCCCAAGCCCAAAGCACTCCCCCATACACTTGGAAAGGTTAGGCTGACTGGGGCGGCTTGGAGAGTCGGGGAGTCTGCAGCCTGAGGGCAACCCTTGTGACCATGGGTTCCCGCACAATCTGCAGCCTGGTAGATGACTCAGGCTCACCTGGGAAGGGGAAGCATCCCTAGCCAGGGGAAAGTGGTAGAGGCAGGGATCAAGGGGTTTGGAGCAGATGGGTAGCTGCTTTAGGCTGCCATGGGGTAGAGTCAGTTGGTGGCCTAAAGGCCCAATGGTGCTGCTAGTCATTGCGGCCTTTTTGCCCTTGCCTGGCCTTGTCTTTCTGCCTTATGGCCACCAGAGGGCAGCAAGAGACTGGGTTTCTGGCTAGCCTATGTCTTCCTTTTCGTCCCTTGGCTAGGAACGACACAGGTGGAAAAGAAGACCGAATACCCACCAGCTCTCTCCCCCTCTCTCCCACCTTAGCCTGCTGCAGGGCCTCTGTGGGTTCTGGGGTGTCTTCCTCCCAGTCATGGTACCCATTCTCTATGCAGGACCAGATATGCTGCCCAGGTGGTCTAGCCCTTCCATGCCAGCCATGCCTAGCTTCCTGAAGCCAAGGTTTTCCTTTTCCTAGGGTAGGCTGGTCTGAGGACTAGTCCTGGGGACTGGGGACTGAGGGCAGTCGCTGTAAGAACACCTTTCACAAGCCGAGCCTGTAAACAGGACACATGATTCTCTGCCCCGTTTCCTTCCTGTGTGCCCTTCAGAGACTGTCTTTCATGGGTCCCTAGCAGATCCCAGGGACCTTACTGTCACCTCTCCCCTTATCCTGCTCATTCCCCTCCTGCATATACCCAGTTTTACCTGTGGGTATCTTCCTCACTACATCTTTCCAGTGTTGGTGTTGTGGCCCCTCACTGGGTCCCTTGCCCCCTGATAGCACAGCAGCTAAGGGGAACGGCAGTAGATGTGGCCGGGCACGTCACCCTCCCTTTCCATGTTTCAGGCGCCCTGAACTAGAGGCACCAGATTGTCAGTGGCCATGTCAGAGAGGCTGTAGTCAGCAGTGAAGCTTATGGAGTTCAGTCACTGCATAGCAAAGCTAAACCCTGGAGAGGCAAAGTCCCCCTCCATCCCCTACTCCCCGGGCTGGAAGATTGTCTCCAGAATGCCCCCCTGCTTCTGCTCTACTTCCTCCCGCTTGCTGCTGCCATGTTCCTGCTGTATTTGGCATGGTGTGATTACTGTGTGAAGGGATCCCACTGTATATAGTACAGTGTGATTGTTTCTTGGGAAAATCCCACTCCTCACTGGGCAATTTACTTGCAGATCGCAATGAAGATGATTCTTTTAAGAGCAGTGAGGAAGAGGCAGGCAGATCTCTGTGAGTTCGAGGCCAGCCTGGTCTACAAAGTGAGTTCCAGGAAAGGCTCCAAAGCTACACAGAGAAACCCTGTCTCGAAAAACCAAAAAAAAAAAAAAAGAAAAAAGAAAAAAGAAAAAAAAAAAAAAGAGCAGTGAGGATTAGTTAGATCTATGATTTAATCAGACTTTCTGAGTTAGCCTAAAAGATACAGGTGGTTAGGACAGGGTTTGGTTATTCTGCCAATTGCTCCAATAAGAGATGCAAAAAAGGCAAAAATAGGTTAAAAGTTACCTTCCTCTTCGTTAGATGTGAGATTTGCTGAGGATGGAAAATAAGAACAAGGAGGTTTCATGCAGTATAGACCCATGAATTCTACCTGTGGAAAAACAGGCTAAGATTAAAGAAAACAATTATGTCCCTACACCCAAGGTTAGGCCTGAGTTCCTTGGTCAAGTAGCTTACAGAATTAATCACAGGCTACGGTATGCACCTTGAAAAAACAAAGTTGTGAAAGGAAATTAAATGACCCTATTGTGTGGAAAGAAAAATAGATGGTTAGCTGACCACTTACATGAAGTTTTGTAGGAATCTGCTACACTGAAGCCTCAAACAGCTGCCTACCACCACAAAAAGAATTGGCTAAAATATGCTTAGCTCGATTAAAACTGTTAATCGGACTGGAGACATGGCTCAGAGGTTAAGAGCATTGGCTGCTCTTCCAGAGGTCCTGAGTTCAATTCCCAACAACCACATGGTGGCGCACAACCACCTAAAATTTTACCTTGTGCCCTCTTCTGACATGCAGGCTTACATGCAGGCAGAACACTGTATACATAATAAATAAATTTAGAAAAACTTTGTTAATCAATTATAAAAGAATCATTGCTTTGGGCCTAAGATGTTATGGTGGGAAAATTAATAAAAAGAAAAGCTCATGGGCTTCTAAGGGAAAACATGCAGATTGTGATATTATTGTGATTTTTCACTTCTGTAAAAATTTTAATTTGTATTAGGAAAATATATAACTTGTGGTTGTGAGGTAATCTTTTCTTGAATAGAAGCCTTTTTCTTAGGTGGTATAGAAGGGATAAGAAAAAATTAGAGATAGAAGAAGGAAAGATGTAGAAGGAAAAATATCAAGGAAGGTGGAGGAGGA
>CABHPH010147547.1:0-64550 GCA_902168325.1 Peromyscus nudipes
TGTGTGTGTGTGTGTGTGTGTGTGAGAGAGAGAGAGAGAGAGAGAGAGAGAGAGAGAGAGAGAGAGATGGGGGTCGGAGGGTTGAGATAGTTTTCAAGTATCCTAAGCTGGCTTTGAACTCTTGATCCTCTAGCTGCCTCCACCTCCCAAGTGCAGGGATACGGAGCTTTCTATTGGAGTGTTTCATATTTATTTCCACATGTGGTAGTCACGATCTCTTTATCACTTTCCTCCTGTGTGTACGGTGAGGGTCCATGTTTGTGTAGCATGTGCAGACGTCTGTTCCAGGGAGAGGGGAGGCCAGGGGTTCTGTCGCGTGCCTTCCATCCTCTCTACAGAGGAGACAGTCTGGAGACAGGGTCCTTCGCTGATCCTGGAGCTCATCCTGGCTAGGCTGTGGCCAGTGAGCTCTCAGGATCTGCTGGCTCTGCCTCCCCAGAGCTGGGGTTACAGTCTGTACCCCCCTCCATGGGTTTATGTGGCTGCTGGGGATCTGCTCAGGTCCTCATGTGTCTGTGGCGGCACTTTACCAATGGAGCATCTCCATAGCCCTCCTTAAGTAGTTTATAAGAATTGTAGGTTAGGATTTTGGTGGAAGTATTTATTCCGTAAGTTAATTGGGAATAATTGGTAACATAATGTTTTATCTTCCCTTCCTATAATATGCTTCTTTTTTCATATTTTCCTTATGCCTTTGCGAAAGATTTTGATGTTTTTCATATAGACCTTGCATATTGGTTGATATTATTTAGCCTTTTTTTGGGAGACAGGATCTCACTCACTCTGCAGTCTCTGGCACCCCCTCCCACTTGATTCCAGAGCCATACTGAACTCTGTGTCCACACACTTGCCTTTCCAGCCTTCTGGCTCGCCAGTGTGCCACCTCCCTTCCTTCCCGGGCTGATTCCTTTCGTCCCTTTGATCTCCATGGAAGCATTGTTTCCTTTCACCCCCTTCCCTTACTTCCTGGCCTAGGCTGCTGTCTTTGGCTCTGGGATCTCACAGCCCCTGCCCTTCCCCTTGCTGCAGACCAGGCTCTTGTTGGAGTCTTTGTCCACGTTTGTGTTTTTCGGAGGGTACTGTCAGTCTCTTGGGAGCAGTTATAGCACCCGTCTAGCTCAGCCTGGAGCCTGGATTGTATTTGCAGCGCTGAGCACAGAGCTTTGTACTGTAGACACTTCGTTTCTCCAGTTGTTCACTGCTTAAGTAAATTCTTCTGTTTAATGTTTTTTTTTTTTTTCTTCGATTCTTTTACAGGTAATTGAGGAGTATTTTGAGTCAGGGTCTGGCTGGGTGGCCAGTCTGCCCTCAGATTTGCAGGCTTCTGCCTCAGCCACAGAAGTGCTGAGATTGCGTGAGGGGCCACCATGTCCAGCTGAGTCTTTTGTGTTAGAGACATTCTTGCTGTGTAGCCCAGATTGGTTTCAAGATTGTGGCAGTCCCCCTGCCTCAGCCTCCCGAGTGTTGGGATTGTAGATGTGTTCCACACTTGGCTCCCAGCTACTTTTTTTTTTTTTTTTTTTTTTTGGATAGGGTTTCTCTGTGTAGCTTTCCTGGAACTCACTCTGTAGCCCAGGTTGGCCTCAAATTTAACAGAGATTCTCCTGCCTCTGCTTCCCGAGCGCTGGGATTAAAGGTGTGCGCCACCACTGCCTGGCTTACTTTTTAAACTTAAATGCACCATAGTTAAATTCTGTGCCCAGGTTCATCCATGTATGGTAACCACTGACACTTTGAGTCGCCATTGTGGTCTCACCTAACTTGGTGGGTGTTGGGTGTCAGCTTCATAGCGGAGGACTACGTCATTTGTTTTCCTCTAATATCTGTATTTTATATGTATAATTGTACATAAATCGAATTGCCCTCCAGTCCTTTCAGGTCAGCTGTGTGGAACACAAGGGCTAAGTAGAGTCACGTGAACAGTTTCTCTCTGACTCTTTGACCCTGGGCTTTTAGTTGACGAAGCTGCTCTGGTGGGGTGGAAGAGGTTTGGTCAGCAGTGGTGATGACCTATGACCCTGCCCTGTTGCAGGAGCCAGAGAAAGCCAGGTGCTGATTGACTGAGAAGCTCAAGGAGGAGCTGAGAGAGGTTTGTGCTTGAATCTTGGCTGCCTGGCGGCGACAGGCAGGAGCGGTCTGTGGTCTGTGGCTGTGGTCTGTAGTGTGCTGGTGGCTTCAGTGAGGTGATACCCGCGGCTTCCCACACAGCTCCACTGCGTCCTGGCTGGGTCCCTGCTTTCCTGGCCTTTCAGTTATTTCGGTTTTCTCCTGTGAGGGAAAACCGTCCCCTCAGTGCTGTTGCTGTTTGTTTGGAAAAGTCAGATGCTAAGACAAGGCCGTCTCGAGGTTGAAGTTGGTGATTATTGATGCCAGCTTTCTTTCACCTTTCAGAATTGCTTCACTTGTCTTCTTAAAAACAGTATTTAAAATTTTTATTCTGCTGTTGGGGGTGATGCCCAGGACCTTGTGCAAGGACACTTTGTACCACCGACCAGCAGCTCCAGCCTTAAACTTTATTTTTTATTTGTACTTTTTTTTTTGGTTTTTTGAGACAGGGTCTCTCTGTGTAGCTTTGGTGCCTGTCCTGGATCTCGCTCTGTAGACCAGGCTGGCCTCGAACTCACAGAGATTCCGCTTGGCTCTGCCTCTTGAGTGCTGGGATTAAAGGCGTGCGCCACCACCACCCGGCCTAGTCTTAAATTTTAATATGACTCCAAATGTTGATTCTTCAAAAGTTTTTTTTTTTTTTTGAGACTGAGTCGCTCTCAGTCTAGACTGCCCTGTTCTTCTTGCCTCTGTTTCCCTGAGTCCTGGGATTACCATGGTGCCTGGCATGGAATCCACTCTGTGGAAAGGAAACCTCGAGCTGTTCAAATGAGCACAAAGCACGTGGCTTTTATGTTGTATGCACTCCTCTCACAACCTGTGGGTTTCCTGTTTCTTCAGGGTATTTGGAAGGGAAAGGGTCTCACTGTGTAGCCCAATTGGCCTCGAACTTGTGCCTCAGACTTTGGGTAGCCTTAACTTTGGAAGCTGGGGTTACAGACACCTGTCCGTCTGCTCTGCTGTCGACTGATTTATTGATTGATCGATTCCTCCCCCCCCCCCCAATTTCTCTCACTCTTTGAGACAGGATTTCACGCTGTGGTTCAGACTGGCCTTGAACTCTGAGCAGTTTCATCAGGACTGAAGTCCCAGTAGAAGACTCAGCGGGTAAAAGTGTTAGCCACACAAGACTAACAGACACGGTTTGATTCCTGGAAGTCTGATAAAAATCCAGATGTGGCCGGGCGGTGGTGGCGCACGCCTTTAATCCCAGCACTCAAGAGGCAGAGCCAGGCGGATCTCTGTGAGTTCGAGGCCAGCCTGGGCTACCAAGTGAGTTCCAGGAAAGGCGCAAAGCTACACAGAGAAACCCTGTCTCGGGGGAAAAAAAAAATTCCAGATGTGGTGGCATGCGCCTGAAATCCCAGCATTAGTATCTTGAAATGGGAGATGGAGACAGGAAAAGCCGCTGGAAGCAGGCACAGCTGGAAGCAGGCCTCGAGTATAAGGCACAGCAGCAGAAACTAGAGACTGTGCCCCAAAGGGGGAGAGTGAGAGCCGACTAGAAGTTGTCCTCTGACCTTACGTGTATGATGGGGCGCATGAGTCAACACATCACACATGCTCACACTCAACACATCATACACACACACAACTAAGTACTGGAATTATAGGCATGAGCTGTTATTGATAACTTGAAAATAGACTAATCACATATTCTGTTGACTACTTCTGGATATGCATCTGTCCTGGAGTGTCCTGGAGATAAACAAAAAGTTTTCTTTGCCTTGGAAATGTTTTACATTTGTTACGGACACGTGGTAGCTTGCTTCAGTGTTTAGTTATGCATTTTGTTTTGTTTGCTTTCTCCTTGTTTTGTTTCCTTCCTTCCTTCCTTTTTTCTTTTCTTTTCTTTTCTTTTCTTTTCTTTTCTTTTCTTTTCTTTTTTTCTGTGATGGGGTCTCACTGTATAGCCCTGGTTAGTGGCCTAGAGTTCACTGTGTTCAAGGCTGGCCTTGAACTCACAGAAACCCACCTGCCTCTGTCCCCTGGATGACTCTTGATCTTTCTGTGGCCACCTGGAATTCCCCCTGTGCACCATGCCTAGCTCTTAGACATTTGGGGGCTGAGAAGTTGTCACAGATTTTTTTTTCTTTTTGATCTATATATGTAATAACAGGGATAGAACCCAGGGCTAGCTAGGCCGTTTTGATTTTATTTTGTGATAAGGTCTTTCTAAATTTCCCTGGCTATCTTCAAAACTCTGATTCTGAGTGGTTGGGGATGCACCACCACACATGGCACAGAATGTTTTCCAGCTGAGTCTCACTTTAGCCAAATTGTTTGTAGTTTTTACATATTTGAACACATTGTTGTTAATTTTGAGTATGGAGTAACTAGAATCATTAGTTAACATTTATAAGGCTGGGGTGTGTGGGTCCTCAGTGGTACAGCAGTTGCCCAGCATTGGTAGGGCCTGGGGTCTTAATCCTTATCACTGCCAAAATGATTAACTTCTTATTATTAAGTTCTTGTGGGCTTTTTCCTCTTTACCCCCCCCCCTCCATGGAGGCTTTTTATTTATGTTTTATATCTCTAGAAAAAGAATCTCAGGATTTTCTCTCTGCGTTGTGGTAGTTTGAATAGGAATGGCCCCCACAGGCTCATATATTTGGATGCTTGGTAGTTATAAAGTGGCACTGCTTGACAGGGATCAAGAGGAGTGGCCTTGTTGGAGGAAGTGTGTCATTAGTGGTGGGCTCTGAGGTTTCAAATGCTCAAACCAGGCCCAGAGTCTCTCTCTTGCTGCTGCCTGTGGATCCAGATGTAGAACTCTCAGCTCCTTCTCCTACACCATGTCTGCCTGCATGCTGCCATGTTCCCCACCATGCTGACAGTGGACTAAACCTCTACACTTACAGCCAGTCCAATTAAATGTTTTCCTTTACAAGAGTAGCCGTGGTCACGGTGTCTCTTCATAGCAACAGGACACTGACTAAGACATGTGTGTTTTTGTCTTGCTTCATTGTGATCCATGATGCCACTTGAGGTTGTTAGTACAATGAAGCCAAACTGGCAAGATGGGAACAGAGTATTCTGCCATTTTTCCAGGTCTTTGGGCTGTACATCAAATCTAGGGCTCACAATACTCCACACTTGTTCAACCTGCCTGTGAAGTCCAGTTTTCCCAGCTCTGTGATCATCATTGATTTCAAATTCTCCAGCGTCACCATGCTTCATTATCAAGTTAGGAATCCAGTGATGACTTTGGAGCAGGGCCTGAGGAGGACCCCAAGTTTGCCTCTCTTGGCATTGTTGATGCTCTTGGGAGCGTCTGCCACGGCATTCATGTGCACCATCATGGCAGAGAGGAAAGATGGCGGCAAGGGCCTTTAAATCTTCCTATCTCTCCTCTCCTTCTCTCCCTTCCTTCTTCACTTTCCTTCTCTTTTTTCTTTCCTCCCTCCCCCATTTCCTTTGTTGAGATGGGGCCTCATCATGTTGCCCAGGCTGGCCCCAAACTCCTGGGCTCAAGTTGTACCCCTGCCTCAGGTTTCCAGGTAGCTGGGGCTATCAAAATTCACTAGCTAAAACCCCAAGATTGGAACAGATTTCTGACATTTCTTGAAGGGAAGATGCTTGTTTTCTGTTGGATTTTCTTTGTTGTTGTTGTTGTTTTAAAATGTATTTATTTGTTTATATGTGTGGATGGTTTGCCTGCATGTATGTCTGTGTGCCAAGTGTGTGTCTGCACCCTGTGGAGGAGAGAAGAGGGAACTGCATTCCCCAGGACTGGAGTTACAGACAGCTGTGAGCTGCCGTGTGTGTGTGTGTGTGTGTGTGTGTGTGTGTGTGTGTGTGTGTGTGTGTGTGTGTGTGTGTGTGTGTGTGTGTGTGTGTGTGTGTGTGTGTGTGTGTGTGTGTGTGTGTGTGTGTGTGTGTAAATTGAACCTGGTTTCTCTGGAAGAGCAGCCAGTGGTTTTAACCACTGAGCCGTATCTCCAGCTCGCCATTTGATTTTCTTGTCTACCATTTTGCCTAAAGTTCTGAATTCTATTAGAGATAATGGATTCCACCCCACAAGAACCTTCTCACCATCCATAGGCCCCGTGAGTCCTTTGTTCTGCTCCAGCTTGTGGACACAGTGCCAATCATGCTTCCGGGCGTATGTAAGGATTATGATCGTCTCGTATGTGTCAGCTTCCATGTTTGCTTTCACGTTCTTGAGTTGCCATGCAGTCCAGGTATCCTGACTTTCTAGGAAAACAGTGAAGGTAGACGAGAATGAATTCCTGTCCTGGACTCTGAAGAGGTCTGGGGGAGACAGCAGAAGCAGATGTCACTGTGAGCATCACTGACGAGGGAGGTGACCATAGGCTGCCTGCCAGGGGAGATGACAGTATGGTGATTGAGAGCCCAGCTTGTTCATGGAGCAGGCTAGAAAGACAAAGCATACCCCAGAGCCAAGCTCCTGCCCCAGCGTGGCGCCCCTCCCCTAACATCACGCCCCTCCCCTAACATCACGCCCCTCCCCTAACATCACGCTCCTCCCCTAGCATCACGCTCCTCCCATAACATCACGCTCCTCCCCTAGCATCGGGCCCCTCCCCTAGCATCGCGCTCCTCCCATAACGTCAAGCCTCCCTTCTGCACTCCTGGTGCAGGTGCTGCCGTGCTGCTTCCTGACTTGGGAAGTGGACCCTTTACTAAGCCTCTCTATGCTTCAGTTTCCTCGATTGTTTTCTTTTTTGAGACGGGGATTTAATGTAGTCCCGGTTAGCTTTGTACTTGCTGTACAGCTGAGGGTGCCCTTGAACTCCTGGTCCTCTGGCCACCACCTCCCAAGAGTGAGCAGCCCAGCGGTTTCCTTGTGTTTGAAGCTGGCGTCTACCTCACAGGGTGGCTGTGAAGTCAAGTGAGTTGATGTATAGAAAACCCTCAGGAAGGGTTAGCGGTGTGGCTGCTGCTGTTACACACACACACACACACACACACACACACACACACACACACACACACACCCCAACACGTAGCTGTGATGACAGGCATGCCGCGCTATACCCGGCTCTGACTACATTGTCTGACTAGTGAGCTATGGAGTACAGCGGAGTCTTCCAGAAACTTGGTTTGCAGAAATCAGTGCCGTAAGATACAACATTGAGGTGTTAGAGCAACACAGACTCTTTTGGGCTTCCCCGAGTCTTCCATTTTTGTTTGTAAATTAGTGTATGGAACTTCAGAATGGCATTTTCCCACTGTCCATTTGGAGTACAATAAGACAAATTAATACAAATCAAAATAATATGGTAGCGGCATCACATAATTTGTGTATACTGGTGTAGTAACAGATTTAATTTAGTGCAGCTTTGGAGAAGTCTTTTGTATTTCAGTTTATACAGCTGCTCTCCAGGGCTTGGCTGGCCGGTCTCAGCCTTGAGCGTCTTGCAGAGAGAATTTCTTCTCGTTTGCTGACTGGCTGAGCAAACGCCTCTTCCTTAGTTCACCTTTATTTTCCTTTTCAAAGAGAGGAGAATGTGTACATACTCAGCAAAGATAACTGGTAGGTAATAATAGAATCAACAAAAGATGCTAAGCTTTCCAAAGCTGGGTGCCGAGCAATGTAGATGTAACCGTCTTGTTAAATAAGAAACACAGAGCCAATGCAAAGATGAAAGCCCAAGAGGTCAGAGCGATAGCTAAGAGCTAAAAACCTGACCCTTCACTGCCGCTGCTGTCCTCCTCAGCAAGAGACCTACATCCTGTGTGTTTGTCCTTTTTATTGACTTTCTATTCTGCCCTCTCATTGGTTGTAAACCCAACCACATGACCTCCTCGTCACTGCCTGTCTGTACAGACCTCCAGGTCTTCTATGGTTGGTATTGAGATTAAAGGCGTGTGTCTCCATGCTGGCTGTATCCTTGAACACACAGAGATCCGCCTAGCTCTGCCACCCAAGTGCTGGGATTAAAGGCGTGCACCACCACCACCGCCCAGCTTCTGCTATGGCTTGCTATTAGCTCTGACCCCCAGGCAACTTTATTTATTAACATACAAATAAAATCACATTTCAGTACAAATAAAATATCACCATAGAGCAACACAATACTTTGTCTCCGGCCTTCCTGTGCACCACCTTTAGAAGGGAAATAGTTTACAAGTGTAAATGGGGGAGGAAGACAGGAGTGGCTGCTGGATTTGGTGAGTCCTGGGAGACCTTGTCAGGAGTCACCTCATCAAGGCCTGTCATCACAGGCTGGAGTGAGTAGGAAGTGACCAGTGGCTGTGACAGGAAGGGAGGAGGGCACATGTCCCACAACAATGGGGCTCAGGATGCTTTGTTGTTATTTTAATGTTTTAAAAATAGATGGGAGTTGAGGGATAGAGAGAGAATGTGCAGGAAGCCTGGCAGGGTGACACACGCTCGGAATCCCAGAAGAGAAGGCAGAGAAGGGGAGGGGATTGTGGGTTGGAGGATGGTCTGGGCTACACAGTGAGACCCTGTCTCCAACCACAAACCAGAAGAAAGAGAAAAGAAAAAGCGGCTTAGTAGGAAGCAAGATGGGAGGATGATGAGATAGTACAGTGGTTTTTTTTTTTTTCTTTTCTTTTCTTTTTTTTCCAGAGCTGAGGACCGAACCCAGCCTTGTGCTTGCTAGGCACGCACTCTACCACTGAGCTAAATCCCCAACCCCAGTACAGTGGTTGTTAATGAGAGCAACAAGCTATCCAGAAAGTTACAAAGACAGAAGATTCAAAGTATCTAGTGGGGTGTGATGGTGCACACTTTTGATCGGCTCTGGGGAGTAGAGGCAGGTGGACATCTGTGAGTTCAAGGCCACCCTGGTCTACAGAGTGAGTTCCAGGCACATGTGTGGTGGTCAGAGGACAGCTTGTGGGTTCTCTCTCGCCTTCCACTGTGCGTTTTCTAGGGACCAAACCCACATCATCAGGCTGGTGGCAAGTGCTTTTGCCGGGTGAGCCCTCTTGCTGGCCCAGCACAAGGTTTTATGGTGATGGTCACATAGGTACCTGCTGCCTACCGTGTACCAGAGTTTCTGATTGGATGAAAGAAAGTAGATATTCAGTGAGATGACATTGTTTGTAGAGCATCTCTCTTTACCCTTTTGGCTGCAATGGTTACCACTCCTCCTGCCCCCTCCCCTCATGCGTTTCCATGGATAGCTGTCTTAGGTCTGCTGTGTTAACCTTTGCATGCAATTTGTACTTAATGTCATCCTAGAAGGTGGGGGAGTGGCCGGGGGCTGCTGGGAAATGGGAGTTATATGGGTACAGGCGTGCTCCTCTCTTCCCACTTTTCTTTAATAAATTGAGACTTTTATTTATTTATTATTATGTGTGTGTGTGTGATGTGCATGTGTGGGCCTGTACATGCCGCAGTGGGTATGCGGAGGTCAGAGGACAACCCACCTTCCACCTTTATAAGCGGTCTAGGGACCAGGTCACCAGGCTTGCGAGGCAAGTGTCTTTACCTGCTAGGCCATCTTGCTAGGCCTGAATTGAATGGAAGATTTTTGTATATAAAAAAGTTGTCACTATGAAAATCACTCATTACACAGAATGTCAAAGCTTACAGCAGGTTGCTTTTGATTTTGTTTCTGGTCTCCTCAGCGCTTTCTGACACCAACCTCCTCTGCCCAGCCTACTGGAACAGACTGGATTTTATGGAACGTTGTGTTACTTGATTCTAGAATTGCAAAGAAAGCCAATTAAGGACATCGGATAGGCTGCGGTTTTGTCTGTTGCTACAAAAAAATGTTGATGGGCTCACGTTTGATTGATGGAAGGTATTCTAGGTAGTGTGATGATGGTGGGGTGATCAGAGGCAGGGGGACAACTGCCACAACCAAGCTAGAGATAATAAGAGTCCCAGCCAGGGTGGCGTGGAGGAAGGAGAGGAGGGAACGGATGTAGAATTGAGCACTCATAGGGAAGAGGTTACAGGACAGAGGGAAAGAAAGTAGTATTGCTTGGCATTTTCCTAATGGGTTAAACTCTGGAAAATTAAGAGAGTGAAAAGAACATTTTTCTCTGAATTTGAGATTCTGAATTTTTTTTTTTTTTTTTTTTGAGACAGGGTTTCTCTGTGTAGCTCTGGCTGTCCTGGAACTCTTTCTGTAGACCAGGCTGGCCTCAAACTCAGAGATCACCTGCCTCTGTCTCCTGAGTGCTGGGACTAAAGGTGTGCGTCACCACCACCCAGCTTCTAAAATCTCAGTATCAGCTGCAAGTCCAGGAACCGACTCAATGCTGACACCATGCACTGAGAATGAAGAGCAGATTCCCAGGTGAACGCCGAGCTCCACTAAGTGCTCCCCCTCGTATGCCAGCTGGGAATGGGATGCCCTGATTACCCCACCTCTGCCTGGCAGGCTGTAGATTCCAGGACTTCTATAACCTTCCCCACTCAGCTTTGGTAATTATGGAGAAGAGCTCACTAACTCAGGCTTGTGACTCATTTGTTATGAAGGTTCAACCCTGGGAGTGAAAAGGAAGAGATCATGAGGCAGGCAAACCACCTTCTCAGTACATAGCTGTGTTCAGTGACTTGGAAGCTCTCAGCTCTCTGTGCTTAAGAGTACTTATGAAGCTCAGCCCTGGTCCCTCCTGCCCTCCCCAGAGTTCTGTGTGTGGGGTTGAAAATCCAGGCTTCTGCTTGCTCCATCCGCTGGCTACCGTCCCTGTCTTGAAGCTGTTCAAGCCAGAAGGGGGTCACTGTGATAACAGAAGACATACCACTCAGGGAGTTCTTTTGTAAAAGATGTTATTTAAAAAAAAAGAAGATTAATTTGTTGTTTTTACGTGTGTGTGTGTGTGTGTGTGTATTAGTTTATATGCACTATGTGTGTGCAGGCGCCTGTAGAAGCCAGAGGGTGTTGAATTCCCTGGAACTGCAGTAACAGGTTGTTGTGAGCGGCCCGCTCTGGGTGCTGGGAACTGACCCTCTGAAAGAGCAGTTAATACTCTAAACTGCCCAGCTCCTTCTATAAACAAAAACTTTTTTTTTTTTTTTTTTTTTTTTTTGAGACAGGGTTTTACCTTATATCTCTGGCTGGCCTGGAACTTGCTATGTAGACCAGGCTGGCATCAAACTCACAGGGCTCTAATTATTGAGGCCTGAGATTAAAGGTGTATACTACCATGCCTGGCCCCTTTAAATTTTTTTTTTTTAAGATACCAAATGGGCTTTATTTTTTTCCACTTTTTTAAAACTTATTTTTCTATTATCAGCTTGATACAGTATAAATTCTTATCCTAATTGTGAAATGTTTCATTGAGGCTTGCTACCACTACCTAAATCTCTCTACCACTGAGCTAAATCCCCAAACCCAAATTTTTTTTTAAAATTATGTGTATATATGTATAACTGTGTGTGAATTTGTCACTTGAGTGCAGTACCTCCAGAGGCCAGAAGAGGGCATCATATATATCTTTTTTTCTGGAGATGGAGTTACAGTTGTGAGTACTGGGAACTGAGTCTGCTCTGCCCTCTTAACCACCAAGTCATCCCTCCAGCCCCTACTCAGGGAATTCTGAGGATTGGTTTTAGGAATGCTTGACATGAACCAGGGGCAAGGGCCAAATAACTTGTTGCCTCCCCACTTGGAAGATCTGAAGCTCAGAGTCATCCCCAGCTGTGTAGGGAACTACCTGAGACCTGTCGGAATGAATGCATGAATGTGTGAAGTCTAAACTCTTGAATGTTTTTGTTTATAGCCTACACAGTCCAGACATCGGAAGGTGTACGCCCGACAGCGGCTTCCGAGGCGCATTCAAAAGCTTTGGCTGTTTGCCGTGGACCCCTGGACCACTATGACTTTCTGATCAAAGCTCAGGAGCTGCGGGATGATGAGCACCAGAGGAGAGTCATTCAGTGTTTGCAGAAGTTACTGGAGGACCTGAAAGGGTACAGCATAGAGGAGGAAGGGCTCCTTTCAAAGGTGAGGGGCTCACATTTTCTAAAATGGATTCAGTCCTGGAAGGACGGCCCTGAAGCTGCCTCCGCTTGGTGGATCCCCATTCCTGCCCTTTTTTTGATGTTCTCTTACCTTTCTGGATTCAAACAGCTTCATAGTTACTGAATAGCGTAGCCCTGGCTAAATGAATCTTCTGTGAACCCCTCCATCTCACCCCACCCCCACCCCCGTCCCGGTCCTCAAGCCTCACCCTGGAAGGTGGCAGGAAGGGCGAGTGACCAAGTCTCCTCTCTCCTCCTTTGCTTTGCTATACTTCTGAGGGCCAGAAGCAGGATGAATGAGTGTTCTGGGCAGCAGTCTTAGGTTCCTTTAATGGTAGGTGCCGGCTGCTAGCGCTCTGATAAGGGACACTTTGGTGGGTTCCAAACGCCTCTCTGGGGACTGTTGTAGCGTCCCATTCTTACTGACTTCTTGTGCCTGGGAAAACACCTCCCACCACCCTGCCTTTTGCGGAGACCCCCTTCCCTGCTCTCAGCCATTTTTCGTCCTTTCAGGGTGCTCTCTCTGGACCCTTTTATGGGTCCACTGAGGCCACGGGTGCGTAAGATTTTGTTTCTACACCTTCTATAGCGTGGGGTGCTTTAGTTACCCTGGGTTTCTTCTTCTCTTCTTCTTTTCCTTAAAAATCAAAATGAACAAAAATGTGTGCCTTTAGCCTGCGTGCTGTGTACCACATGCCTGTGGAGGTCAGGAGAGGACATCAGATTCCCTGCAACTGGAGTTCCGGGTGGTTATGAGCAGCTGTGTGGGTGCCGGGAACCAAACCTAGGTCCTCTCTAAGAGTGGCCAGTACTCTTAACTGCTGAGCCACTTTCTAGTCCCTGGCCTGGACTTCTATGGTCAAGAAGAGGGCACCAGGTTGAGTTTGTCCTGTATACCCTTATATTTCTGAGGATTAATGTCAGGTCACCCCCAGGCTCTTGTGCACTTGCTGTGGTAGCTGCCTGTGGAATTCCTCGTTCTCCTGGAGAGGGTGATCTCCTCTTACACTCAGCCCCAACCTTGCCATGCTTCTCCTGGCCCCTCCCTTCATTCCTTACCCAGGTACAACTTTCTGCCTCCGTCACTCTTTTTGGTTTTAAGACCATTTTGCCTTTTTATTTCTTACTAATTGATTAATTAGTTAGTGGACAGGTTTTTGCTGTGTAGACCATGCTGGCTTCAAACTCATACACATTTTTTTTCCTTTTGGTGGTACATGGAGATTAAACCCAGGACCTCACACATGCTAGGTAGGCACTCTAACCACTGAGTGCCAGACATGCACCACTGTGCCTATTTTCTTCTTCCAAAATTACCCCTGTGTGGATGTGAACTTCTCCTGGGGGTAGATGGAGCACTTCCCTCTGTTTTCCTCTGCTGTGAGCTTTTGTTGGAATTTTGCCACAGCAGGAAAACTCATACCGGATCCCACTGTGGAAGCCAGCGTCATCAGAGGAAGTATCGTGAGGAGTCCCGGCTGTAAACCTGAGAAACTAGTTTTCCCTACTTGGCTGGCCACCGCTCTGCGACTTCTGGGTCGTCGGGTCTTCAGGAAGAGAGGCACGTGCAGCAGGTGTTAGCAGTAGTTTATTTAAACTCTGATGAGGGCTGGAGAGACGGCTCAGTGGTTATGAGCACTTGCTGCTCTTCCAGAGGACCCAGGTTCAGTTCCCAGCACCCATGTAGGAGGCTCACAACACCTGTAGCCCCAGTTCTAGGGGATCTGACGCCCTTTTCTGGCCTGTGAGGGCATCTTCTCACACATGGCATGCATTCGTGTAGACACACACCTACATATAAAAACCAAAACCAAAACCAACCAACCAAAAAACTGCAACAAACAAAAACAAAAAACAAAAGAGAAAACTCCAATGAAAGTAATTTTATTATTATTTATTTCTTTAAATTGAAATTTCTTTTCGTTTTCTTTTTTTTAGACATGGTTTTGCTATGTAGCCCTGTCTGGCTTAAAACTTGCTATGTAGATCAGGCTGGCCTCAAACTTACAGAGGTCTGCTTGCTTCTGTCTCCTGAGTGCTAGAATTAAAGATGTGTGCCATCACACCAAGCCAGTAACCAGTAATTTTAGTTTTAAAAAACTCTGGAAGGATTTGGGATGTTAGGTCTGCAATAGAGTCTTGCCTAGCATGCTAGAGACCCTGGCTTTTATCCCCCGTACTGTAAAACGTATGAATAAGCGAACAAACCACAAAACATGGAAAAAAATCACTTCTGAGTATTATAAAAAGTCTTACTTTAAAAAATATTTTTACTTTGTCATTTTATTGTATGTGGGTGTTTTGCCTGCACGTCTGTGTACCACATGCATGGAGTGTCCTCGGAGGCTAGAAGAGGGCGCCAGATCCCCTGGAACCAGAGTCACTGATGGCTATGAGCCACCATGTGGGTGCTGGGAATCAAACCAGGGCCTTCTAGAAGAGCAGCAAGTGCTCTTAGCCGCTCTCACCCATCTCTCTAGCCCAAAGTCTTGCTTTTATATAAATAAGAAGGCTGTCATTGTGTTAATTTGATTGAAAGGAGTAGTGTGTTACAGTAAGAAATAGATGTTGAAAAACAAGATCACACATGACAACAGCAAGGACACACATTTCCACTCTATAGCCAGGCCTCGTGGTGCTGTGCCATGCATTTAACCCACTGTCTTTGGCATGTTGGGTTGCTACCACAGAATACCCTTAGCTGGAAGAGTATGAAAACAGGAAATTATTTCTCACTGTTGAGAAGCTAGGAAGTTCGTGGTGAAAGTGCTGGTAAAGTTGGTGACTGGAAAGGGCCTGCCTGCTGCTTCTGGACTTTCTCCCACGGCGGAAGGGTGAATGAACCCCCTCGGTCCTCTTTCAAAAGGACATATTGATCCCGTTCGTGAGGAGCTGTGGTTTGGATGTGGTTTGCCGGGAATCTGGTCCCTAGTGTGACCGTGTGGGAAGTGGTGGGCTCGGAAAGGTGGAACTGTCGAGGTCCTTAGTCATGGAGGATGCTTCCCTTGGGAGCGTCTCAGTGGTTCTCACCAGTTAGAAGGCTGAGCCTGACTGCCAAGTCTTTCTCTGCATTAGGTTTTTTTTGTTGGTTTTGTTTTTATTTTCTGAGATAGGATCCCTTGTATGCACACTGGTGGTGTGTGTGTGTGTGTGTGTGTGTGTGTGTCCGTCCGTGTGTGTCTAGGCTGAAGGTCGAAATCAGAACACTCAGTGTCTTCCTTTCTGCTTCACCTCCTCCTTCTCACTTTTATCTGAGAAAGAGATGGGGGAGGGGATGAGTGACTAGGCGGGCACCTGTGTGCCACAGTGTGCACTGGGAAGACAGAGACGGCTTCTTCCCTCTGTGATGTGGGCCCTGGGGATGGAACTCAGGTTGTCAGAGTTGGCAGCAACCACCTTTACCCGCTGAGCCATCTTGCTGGCCCTCCGCTGTATTTTGGAGACAGTGTCTCTCACTGAATATGGAGCTCTCTGATTGGCTAGATTGGCTAGCCAGCAAGGTTCCACATGCCTCTGCTACCCCAGTGCTGGAATTACAGGTACACACCCCCTCCCTTGCTTTATACGTGGGTGGTAGGGTTCTGAACTCAGGGCCTCATGCTTCTGCAAGAAGTAGTTTACCAACTCAACTATCTCCTCAGTCCCAAGACAGGGTGGTATGTAGCACGGGCTGGCTTTGAACTCAGTATGTAGTTGAGGATGACCTTGAACTTACTTTTGACCCTCCCACCTCTCCTGATGAGTGCTAGGACTATAGAATTGTACTATTGTGCCTGGTTATGTGTTGCTGGGCACCAAACTCTGGTCCTGAAGCGTGCTGCTGAGCAAGGCTCCTCTACCTGCACCACACCCCGTCTGCCGCTGCAGTACCCCTACCTCCGCCACACCTCGTCTGCCGCTACAGTACTCTCCGCCACACCCCGTCTGCTGCTGCAGTACTCCTCTACCTCTGCCACGCCTCGTCTGCCGCTGCAGTACCACTAGTGCAAACCGTGCCCCTCATCTGCTTCTGGGGTGACACCGCTCATCCTGGGGGAGGCAGCCAACCCTGCTTGCACTAAAGCCAGCACCGTGGGGTTTTGATTTGCAGCCTTCAAAATTGAGCAAAATAGACCTCTCCTCTTTAAAACGTCAGCCTGCCTCAGAATGTCACTGTAAGACAAAACCAGCTGACAATGGACATTGTAGCGTACATCTGGAGTTCCTAGTATTTTAAAGGCACAGGCAGGAGCATCTGTGCCTGTTTAAGGAGGTAATATAGAAAGTTCTAGGCTGCCTGCTATATGAGACATTGTCTCAATCAACAATAAACAAATAAACAAACACAACAGCATCAACAACAAAAGCCAAGCAAGACAGACTTAGAGCTGATTTTCCTGATGCTCTCACAGAACGCAGACGTTCAGATATAGTTTGCATGGATTCTGTTGTTCCTCTCCCTCATGCTCTCTGTGTGTACGTACACACACGTGTACATACAGGTGCATGACATGTGTGGAGGACACAGGTCCATGGTTGCCTCCCTCAATCACTTTCTGTTTACTGCTCTAGCTGGCCGTGGGACCTGGGAGAATGGGGCCTAAAAATGAGGTCTCATGCAGTAGCCAACTGTATTCAGAGCATCAGACAATATGTACTCCGAGGGTTAAAAAGTCACATGAGCAAAGTGTACAACCACAGGGACAAGCCACGTGTGGCGAAACCATGTTTTTCCGTGGAAGCATGTAAACAAATAACAATAGCCAGTTGTAGTGAGTACTCTGAAGTACTCACTCCTATCCACCACATGGGGGAGGGCCACAGAAGTGCATTCTGAGAGCAAGTCCCTGTTTTTGAAGACTGAGGTCACAAGACTCTTGTCTTGTTTTCTGGGAGCGTTCGCACAAGCATTCAGAATTCTCGCTCGACTTCATACATGGACCGTGTTTCAACAACTTCCTCTTTTTTTTTTTTTTTTTTGAGACAGGATCTCTCACTGAAGCTGGAGTTTGCCTATTGGCTGGACTAGCAGGCCGGCAAGCCCCAGGGATCCCCCTGTTCCCACTTCCCCACACTGTCCTTACAGACGTGCGCGATGTGTTTGGCTTTTCCTGTGGGTCCTGTGGGGTCTGGGGATTTGAACTCTTTGCTGACTGAGCTGTCTCTCCAGCCAGGACTCAGACATCTGACACAATCTGGGAAAGCACATGGGAAACTCTTGAAGATTTGTAAAGAAGCCACAGACCTCTTTCTTTTAAACACAAAGAGGGAAAGGCAGGGAAGCCTGCCAGTTATCGCAAAAGGTCAATCCGAGCTCGGGCTTCTCAGTTCTCAGATGATGCGCGTGTCGTTCTCCTGGCCAAGATTCGTGGTTTGGAGGACTTTGAGGTGGTTCTCCGTGCAGATGCAGACGGGTTCCTTTTGTGCACTTCTTTTCTTTACTTCTTTGTAGTCCTAAGGAAATTGCTGCAGGCCTGCACTACCCCGTTAAAATGGAACGCACCTCCTTCACCTGGCCATGCTTCCTATAGTAAACACTGAAGAAGTTCAGAGCATTGCTTCTGCCCCAGGAGCAGCGGACTGTGAGGAATGAGAGCTCGTGGACACGTTGTTACCAAATAAAACTCACAACCAGGTTAATCCGACACATTTAATGTATGCATAATTGTTATTGTGCTGGGAGGTAATTAGGCATAAATGATAAGTAGTTCATGGAAATCACTATAATTAGAATTACTTTTACACAGCCAAATCAAGCGTTTCTGGAGTCAGGGAGGGAGAGAATTAAACAGCCTTCGATTCTCACTCTCCATTAATCAGGGCTGTGCAGGCGCTGGGTTTTTTTCATCCTTTGGAAGGAGACTTTATAGCCTGTTTGTAAGGAAGCTCAACTCGGGTGTCCAACTATAGTCACATTTTAGTCACATCAGTATTGTGCTCAACAATGGACCTCACATGCCACGGTGGATCTGTGAGATGATCTTGGCTGAGAAAATCTCACCCAGTGATGTCGTAGCAAGACACCCTGGTTTGTGTGATGACGTGCAGACAGCTGTGTGAAGATGTGCCTACAGTTCTGAACAGTGCTCTCTGCGTGGATGGCAACCAGCCGTTCCTTGTGCACATGGGGCACGTGCGAGCACAGCTGTAAGGCTATGTGCTGCGGCAGGTTCTGACTTCCCACTGCTCGACGATTCTAGCTTATTCTCGTTCTTTCTCCCTCTTTCCCTCTCTGTATATGTGGTGTGTGTGTTTGCATGTGTGCATGTGTGTGAGGGTACTCACACGTGTGTGTGTGTGTGTGTGTGTGTGTAAAGGTTAAAGGTCAGTGTCTTAATCAGGGTTTCTATTGCTGCAATGAAACATCATGATCAAAAAGCAAGTTGTAGAGGAAAGGGTTTATTCAGCTCACACTTCAGCACTGCTGTTCATCACTGAAGGAAGTCAAGACAGGAACTTAAACAGGGCAGGAACCTGGAGGCAGGAGCTGATGCAGAAGCCATGGAGGGGAGCTGCTTACTGACTTGCTCTCCATGGCTTGCTCAGACCACCTCCTTATAGAACCCAAGACCACCAGCTCAGGGATGGCGCCACTCACCATGGGCTGGGTCCTCCCGCATTGATCACTAATTGAGAAAATGCCTTACAGCTGGATCTCCTGGAGGCATTTCCTCAGCTGAGGCTCCTTCCTGTGATGACCCTGGCCTGTGTCAAGTTGACATGAAACCAGCCCACACAGTCAACATTTGGTGTCTTCCTCTATAGCTCTCCATCTTTTAATTTTTAAAAGAAGCACAGATGACTAATGCAATGGAATGGGTGTGGGTGTGGGTGTGTGTACATGTGGAGCAGAGAACAACTTGCAGGAGTTGGTTCTTCCCTTCCATGTGGGCTCCAAGGGATCAGGCTGGGATCATTAGGTTTGACAGCAATTTCCTTTATTCCCTGAGCTCTCCCGCCAGTCCTCCACCCTGTATTTTGAGACGAGGTCTCTCCCTGAATCTGGACTCACTGACCGGCGATACTGGCTGGAAGGTGCCCCCAGGAGCCCTCGGTCTCTACCCCCAACCCTAGGGTTACGGGTGCATGCCCCCTCTCCACATCCGGCTTTTTACATGGTTGCTGGAACTTCAGCCCTTGTGTTTTCCCCACTGAGACATCTCCCCGCCACGTTTCGGCCACTGTTTTTCTGTCATTCGTGTTTTTACTGATTCATTTACTCACTCATTAATTTGACCAAACACAGTATTAAGTGCCACATTCCAAAGACGAGTGTGTACAGGGTGGTTTCTGCTAGAAGTGTTCCAAAAGGTCAGTCCCTCGTGGAGGAGGGTCATGCCAGGCCGAGCAGTTCACAGCTGTAATGACTTAATCCCACCCGCCCTTCAGATATGCCCCTACTGAGCTCTTTCCAGCTGCCTTTACATTTCCTGTTGCTGATGGCGTTCTATGCGGTTGGCATCTTTAAGGGGTCTCTGAAATATTATATTCCTTTGACAATATTAAGCTTTTCAAGAATTAGATTTTTCCTTCAAATAGCTTCTTTTTTAAAATTACTATTTATTTGTTTCTTTATTACATTTTCTTTTGTGTGTGTATGTGTGAACATGATATGTGTGTGTGCCAGGCTGCACACGTGGAGGTCAGAGGACAATTTTGGAGAGTTAGTTCTCTCCTCCTACCACGTAGATCCCAGAGACTGAACTTGGCCAAACTTGGTGACAGATGCCTTCACTCACTGAGCCATCTTTTCAGGCTTCAGTGACTCCTCTCCTCTTCTCCCCCACCCCCCTCTTTCTTGAGATAGGGTTTTACTGTGTAGCTGTGGTTGTCCTGGAACTCACTGTGTAGACCAGGCTGGCCTTGAACTCACAAAGATCCACTTGCCTCTGCCTCCCGAGTGCTGGGATTGAAGGTGTGCACTACCATGACTGGCTTCTTATTTTCCTCCTCCTCTTCCTCTTCTTCTTCCTCTTCCTTTTCCTCTTCTTAGACAATTATTTATTGTGCATATGCATGTGTGGGAGGTGCTCCTGTGGAGGTCATCCTGAGTTTTCCTCCCACAGTATGGGTCCTGGGGACTAAGATCAGCTTGTCAAGCTGGGTGGTAAACACTTTTACCTGCCCAGCCATTTTGTAATCCCAGTATTTAGAAGGTGGTAGAAAGATCAGAATTCTCTCTAGAGTATATATGGGGTTCAAGGTCAGCCTGAACTATATGAGACCTTGCTTCAATAAACAATCAAACAGATAGGCAAATCAACAGTGAACAGAAAAGAAGCCCTGAGCCATCTGCCTGCTTCCATCTTCCACGGAGTGTGCGGAGACCAGCGACTGAAGGGATGTTTCAGGACACACCGCCATGGCCATGTACAGCTAGCTTCCCCGGGAGACACCAGCTGCATAGATTGGAGGCACCGCGTGGCCACAGCAGCGATGGAGCCCACCATGGAGCTGCCCTGATTCGCTTTTGCCCCACTGAACCACAGAGAGCCCCATGGTCTTTTCCCTGAGTCCTGCTTTGCCTGGACACTGGCCTGGCTTGTAAGTGAAGCAAAGGAGCGTGGGATCTGCTCTACAGTTTCCTCTCACTCATCCCATTTGCCACAGGAATATTCTCGGCATATGCTACTTTTTTGTTTCTTTGAGACAAAGTCTGGCTACACAGTCCAAGTCTGCCTGCCTCTGCCTTTCAAGTGCTGGAATTAAAGGCATGCACGGCCATGCCCAGCCTTTGGGGCCATCCTATGTTGCCCACACACCCCTCCCCCAGATGCTTTCTCTTTTTGAGCCGTAGAATCAAACTCAAGGCCAGGCCTAAAGTAGGTTCTTACTGCTCACTCCGTGTTGGTAGAGTGAATGAGAAAATCAGTAACAAAGCCCTCACGGACAAGGCATAAACTGACTCTGGGCTGATTTGAAGACAGTTGTGGTAGCTCTCTGGGCTTGTCTCTGTGTCTGTGAGTTCTTGTCTCTGTGTCTGTCTCTGGGAATGAGTCCTTGGCAGTAGTTGTCAGCTAGTATAGAAGATGCCTGGAAACCCAGTGTAATTCTCCAGTTTGTTATTAAGCGGCGCTGTTTACTATTCGAGAAAAGCCATGAGGTACAACAAAACCCACTATAAGAGTTTATTAAGGGGAGAACAGAAGGGGGTGTTTAGGCCTGTGGAAAGATTGTGCAGGAAGAGGAGGGATATGTGGAACCCGATTTTATAGACCCCCCCACATGTGCATATGGGCTTACGTAGCTACGCCATACATGCGCATAGATTATGTGATCACGCAGCACACGCATGGATTACGTAGGACGTAAGGCCCTGGGATGACTAAGTGTCTTGCCAGCGCATGCGCGGTCCTGGGGGAGTGGCCAGGATTCTAACACAGCTCAGAACCTTCCGTGTTCAGAGCAAGAAGCCGTTTGTTTCCATTACTTTGTCTTAACAAGTTCCTGAGTATCTTGGCAATTATGCTCCTGTCCTGGGTGTCCCATTGACTAGTAGGAGACGGGCCCGGCCAGAATCAGAGGAACAAATAGGGTCGAGAGACCAGGGAGGATCTGCTGGAGAATTGCCTCTTATCACTTGTTTCCCAGTGGTACAAAGGGGTTCTTAAAAATACTTTTGCTGGACCTAAAGTTCCAGCAGTGGGGGGAGGAAGCAGGACCTTGTCTTAAAAAAGTCAAAAAGCATTTCTATCTGTATATTCTGTTACAAGACCAGGCTGGTCTTGGTTCTTGGTCCCCAATCCTCCGTCAGTGTCCTGAACAGCAGGAACTATAAGTGAAGACCATCAGGCCCAACAAGTCTCTCCCTCCCTCTCCTTCCCTCCTCTCCTCCCTTCCATCAGATGCTTAAATCCCACAGTTTATTAAATCAATTTAAAGCACAAACAGTGGGAATCTGGGGGGCTCAACACACTCGGGGCTGTATCTCTGCAGGAGGACAGCTGTGTGGGTGTGAATGTCTGAACTCCCCATGTTCTATCACCTGCTGCAGCAACTCTTCTCCATGATGACACTCAGCCGACAGGACTGGGTTTGAGCAAGGCGGACGCACACACTGAAGGTGTCTGGGGCAGTTGACACATTTCTGTTCTGTCTGCTGCTCCATGGCTAGCTTCTCGCTGCTGCTCAGCCAGCCATTTCTTGTGTGTGTTTCTGTAGAATCGGAAAGCCTCTTTATTTAGATACTTAAATAGCCTTAATTATACTAGTAAACTGAGCAAATTGATGTGCTTTAGGTTAGGAGGGTTCTTTTGAAAATCAGCTAAAGCCATTAAAAAAAAACATTTTCATTTAAAGAGAGTTTATGGATGCTAACATATAGTTCTGTTTTTTAGTTTTTGAAGATCTGTAGAAACCTGAAGGATATACTTTTATCAAAAGCAGTCCATGTGGAGGATGCTGTAATGCCAGTTTTTAAAAGATGTAATTATGCTCAGCATTCCAGCTGGAATCATTGTCTCTGATTCTGCCATTTGGGGAGATAATAACGCAGTGGTGGGGGAAATGGGGAGAAACAGGAAAAGTAATATTCCTGCATTTCAAACAAATTGAAAACAATACTTTTTGTCTTAAGAGCAACACCCTTATTATCTGGTTGTCCTAATGGAAATTCTGCTCGAGTAGCAGAGGCCACGCCTCTTAACTCAGAACATTCACGAGAACCACCATGGATCATCATGGGTAGGATGCAAAAACATTTTTTTTGAGACAATGTCTTGCTATATAGCCCAGACTAGCCTTGCATTTGAGATCCTCCTGCCTCTGCCTTCTGAGTGCAGGGATCACATGGTGCATCATGTGCCCAGGGCCTTGGATCATTTTTAATGTTAACATTTTAATGACACGGAGGACAAAAGATAAGATTTACATCATCAAGTGTAAAAATGTGGGATGACCACTTCGAGTTTTCAGCAGTTAAAACAAAGGAATAGTTTTGAGAGCAAATATCTAATCTATAGCATCAACGTGCAGGTAGGTTTTTCATTGTTTGTTTGTATGTTTGTATGCCTGTATGTTTGTATGTTTGTATGCTTATATGCTTGTATGTTTGTATGCTTGTATGTTTGTATGTTTGTATGCCTGTATGCTTGTATGCTTGTATGTTTGTATGCTTGTATGTTTGTATGTTTGTATGCTTGTATGTTTGTATGTTTGTATGCTTGTATGTTTGTATGTTTGTATGTTTGTGTGCCTGTATGTTTGTATGTTTGTTTTTGAGACAGGTAGTTCAGGCTAGTCTTGAACTCATTGTGTAGCTAATGATGACCTTGAATTTCTGATCCATCTACCTCCCTCAAGTGCTGGGACTATAGATTCCATTTACGATGCACAGCTTGATTTTTAAAAATAACTTTAGAGCCAGGCCTGATCGTGAGCCCTTTTAATCCTGGCACCCAGGAACAGAGGCAGGTGGATCTCTGTGAGTTGGAGGCCAGCCTGGTCTACAGAGTTCCAGGCTAGCCTGGTTTACAGAGTGAGTTCCAGGCAAGCAAAGACTACAGCGACACTTTGTTTCAAATTTCTGAAGAAAGAGGTTGAGAAAACACTAGAAAAATGGAAAGACACCTGTGTTCACAGATTGGTAGAATTACCATTGTGAAACAACCTTCTTACCAAAAGTAATTTACAGATCAATGTAATACCCATAACATTCTTCCCTGGGATAGAAAAAGACCCCAAGATTCATGTGGAACCAGAAAAGACCCTGACTAGCCAAAGCAACCCTGAACGCAAAGAACAGCACTGGGGGATTGCCATCCCATTCTTCACGAGATGTCAAGAGAGTTGCAGCCATAAAACAACATGGTGCTGGCACAGAAACAGACATGCAGACGTCTGCACGGAGTAAAGTAGACGAGCCAAACCCCAGTACATGTAACTACAGCCATCCAGTACTCGAAACGAGGCCAAAAACATGCATCGGAGAAAGAAAGCATCTTTAACAAATGGCGCTGGGAAGAGTTGATGTTCACACGCAGAAAAATGAAACCAGAAGCTGTGTCTGTCTCTCCACACAAAGGTTAACCCCAAGTGGATAAAAAAATCTCAGTGTGAAACCTGAACCACTAAAGTTGCTAGAAGAAACCAGGCAGTGCCCTAAGAGATGTCCTAAGAGGAGTAGAAAGGACTTCCCGAGGAGGACTCCATTTGCCCAGGAATTAAGGCCAACAATTAAAAAATATTTCACAGTATTTGTCTTTTTTCCTTGTGGTTTCTGGTTTTTTGTTTTTTTGTGTTTTTTGTCTTGTTTTCTGTTTTTTTTTTTTTAAATCTTGCTTATAAGATATTGCACTTCATTCAGTATTATAAAGACAATGAGCAGGGAGGTACGTATAAAGGTGTTGATGAGCAGCGGGGTTATGTGAGAAGTAGGGTTTGATGTGCCATGGCTCCTGGAAAGGAGTGGGTGGGTTTTGAAGGCAGACCCCAGTGAGGTTTGTCACGGGAGGGAGGAATGAAAGGTTGATTGAGGAGGGCAGAGCTGCAGTTCATGAAGGAAGCTGCAGGAGTTCAGCCCCACAAGACACTCCTGCTTTCTCTCTATGACGAAGTGGGAGCTGTTGTCTGAAAGTGAATGGGGAAGTGTAGGTTAGCTTCAAGGGAGCTGAGAAGGTTCCAGAGAACCACTGAAGAGGGAGAGAGACTGTCTACAAGTTCTTGAATGCATCGTTGATATGTTGGTATAGAGTTCATTTGTGGAGCTAGGAACTGAACCCTCAGATTTGTGTGTGCTAGGCTATTGCTCTGTTGCTGAGTTAGCTATAACCCAGGGTATATAGAGGGGGGAAATTCTCCCTCTATATACCCTAGGTTATAAATGTAAAATGTATAAATGTTACAATTTATAAATGTAAATTTTAAATGGGTTCACTACAGTATGTTTTTATAGTAGTTCTCTTTTATTGTTAGCTGTTATTGTTTGTATCTTATCATGGGTAGGCATATATAGAAAACATGGCATGAGTCGGGGTCAGGACAGTCCGGGTCTGGCAGTCCACTGGAGGATCATGTTTCCTGAGGAGTAGGGAGGCCTGCTGTGTGTGACATCATTTAAGGGGACCGTGAGAGGGCTCAGTGGTTATGTCTGCTTGCTGCTGTGCTGGATGACATGAGTTTGTCCCTCAGGACTCACATGGTGGACTGGGACAACAGACCTCAACATATATGCTATGACATGAACATGCCCCCCCATACACGTATAAATAAATAGCTGCAATACAAATTTAAATGTCATTTAGATTCACTGTGCTTAACCTTGATTGGTAAAAGGTATCCAGCTTTTTATTTTTATTTTATTTTATTTATATTTTTGATACAGGGTCTCACCAAGTCACTGGGTATCCTGGAACCATGTAGACCTTGCTGACCTCAAATTCAAAGAGATCAGCCTGCCCTGAGTGCTGGGATTAAAGGCATGTACCACCACGCCCAGCCTGGTATCTAGGTTTTCTTTTTTCTTTTTTTTTTTTATGGAGCTGAGGACGGAACCCAGGGCCTTGTATTTGCTAGGCAAGCGCTCTACCACTGAGCTAAATCCCCAACCCCTTATTTAATATCTATTCTTTTGTTTGTTTGTTTTTTGGTTTTTTTTGAGACAGAATTTCTCTGTGTAGCTTTGCGCCTTTCCTGGAACTCACTCTGTAGCCCAGGCTGGCCTCGAACTCACAGAGATCCACCTGGCTCTGCCTCCCGAGTGCTGGGATTAAAGGCGTGCGCCACCACCGCCGCCTGGCTCTAGGTTTTAAATGAAGTAGTCAAAAGTTATTTATTTTGTTTATCAACTTTTTTGGTGATGCTGGGGATTAAACTGAGGGCCATTCCCATTCTACCATGTATCTACAGCTCATCTCTTAGTTTTTTTTTTTTTTTTTGCGACAAGGTTTCACTGTGTAGCCCAGGCTAGCCTTGAACTCAAAATCCTTTTATTTTATTTTATTTTATTTTATTTTATTTTATTTTCTATTATCAGCTTGATACAGTACAAATTCTTATCCTAATATTGAAATATTTCACTGAAGCTTGCCCAGTGATTGGGTAAAACCAAAACTTATTATTAGCCATAGTCATCCTAGGGTCCTCCCTGTTAGGTGGCCTCCCTGGATCTGTGGGTTGCAGTCTGATTGTTCTTTGCTTTATATCTAGAATCCACTTATGAGTGAGTACATACCATGTTTGTCCTTCTGGGTTTGGGTTACCTCACTCAGGATGATATTTTCTAGTTCCATCCATTTGCCTGCAAATTTCATGCTGTCATTGTTTTTCTCTGCTGAGTAGTACTCCATTGTGTATATGTACCACATTTTCTTAATCCATTCTTCAGTTGACAGGCATCTAGGTTGTTTCCAGGTTCTGGCTATTACGAATAGTGCTGCTATGAACATAGTTGAGCATGTGTCCCTGTGGTATGACTGAGCATTCCTTGGGTATATGCCCAAGAATGGTATGGCAGGGTCTTGGAACTCAAGATCCTTTTGCTTGAGCCTCCCAAGTGCTAGGATGGCTGTCCATGCCTAGCAGTGTGTCTTTACCATTAAGGTACAGTGCAGGGCCTGGCAGGGTGGTGCAGGCCCCCAGTCCCAGCATTTAGAGGCAGAGGCAGGCAGATCTTTGTGATTTTAAGGCCAACATAGTCTACATAGAGAGTTCCAGGCCAGCTAGGGCTACATAGTGAGACTCTGTCTCAAAAAGCAAAGCATACCTTCCCCTAAAAACTCATCAAACTAAGCCCAAATTCCATTTAATTTAAGGAGAGAAGTAGGAAGTGAATATGATCAAAATACATGGTATTAAATTTTCAAAGAATTAATACAATATGTTTTAAAAGATACAAAGCAATGTAGCATAAATAGTACATGTAACATACAAAAATCTGACAGCGTTCTCTTTCTAAAATATATTGGATTGTTGAATAGGAAAGAAAACAGGCAGACCCGTAAATGATCCTCCCTTCCTGTTTAAGGACTGAGCGTGGAGTCCCGGCCATTACACTTGGGAGCTGTTCATTACGTCCTCAGCGCTCATCATGGACTTGCTGAGCTCTTGTACGACCTTCCTCCCATCAAGTTTTTCTAACTTGAGTTTTGTTTACTTAGTGTTTATTGTTTGCATCCTGTGAACAATACTAGAGAAAAACTATCCCAGGCATGGCGGCTCACATCTTTAATCCTAAAATTGGAGATCTTTATGGCTTTGAGGTCAGCCTGGTTAACATAGCAAGTTCCAAGCCAGCCAAGGCTATGCAGATATAAGGCTATATTGTCTCAAAAGAAAAAAAAAAAAAAAAAAAAAACAACGAAAAACCAACTGCAACAACAACAAAAAAAATGATTTGTGCAGAATGTGTTTATCACCTCCAGTTAACTGACATAGAATATTGCTGCCAAAGACTTCTAACATGCAGAATGTACTTAGAAACCATAGGTTTTATATTAGGTTTCAAACTTGACATTGTCCTAAAATTGTTTAAGAGTGTAATGCTTTTTTTTTTTGACAAGTTGAAAATCTAGTTATACAATGTTTCACATAAAAAAAGAAATAAAATCTAAGAGATGTTGGTAGGAGTGGAAATATGTTTTCAGCTGAGAATTAGGAACAGTGATTTCCAGGGAACAGGAAGCTGTGCAGATGTTGGAATGAGGTGCAGAAGATCCGCTTGCCTGGCCTGTACCAGGGTGTGGCCCATAGAAGGAGATGAATTTGGTAGATTTAGAATGAGCTCATGGGTTATAAAACAGAGGCAAGAGCATTATGGATTGGATTCTGAGTTGAGCATTCAGATTTTGCCTTTTAAATCACAGGTCTGGTTATGTAGTCCCGGCATTCTCCTGCCTCAGCCTCCTGAGTGCTGGGATTATAGGTGTCTGTTACCATGCTGGCCATCTTAACTACTTTTATTTTTTTTTTTTGGTTTTGGTTTTTCGAGACAGGGTTTCTCTGTGTAGCTTTGCGCCTTTTCCTGGAACTCACTTGGTAGCCCAGGCTGGCCTCGAACTCACAGAGATCCACCTGGCTCTGCCTCCCGAGTGCTGGGATTAAAGGCGTGCGCCACCACCGCCCGGCCCTTAACTACTTTTAATTACACAGGTCAGTGGCAGTAAATGCTGACGTAATTCAGTGCGTTACTCCTACATGTTACACAGATGGAACTATGTATCCCAAACAGTAACTCCTCACCGCTGCTCTGCCTGGCAACCATATTTTCTACTTCTCTTCTTCTTTTTTTTTTTTTTTCAGTTTCAAAAATCAATTTCTTACATTTTATTGACAGACGTTCCTGAGTTGCTCATTTTTATCTCGGAATCTACCTTTCATTTATATGATTTTTGGTTACTCTGAGTACCTTATATAAGGGTCTTAAGTATTTTGTCTTTGTGTGACTAGCTTATTTTACTAATATAATGTCCTCTAGATTTATAGTAGTAGTCTATAGTCTATAAAAAATACCTTCCTTTTAAAGGCTGTACAATATTTTGGCTTTGCAGACTTTCACACCAAGTTTTTTTTCCTATTTATTGTATATAATTGCCCCCTCAATGTCCTATATATAGCACAGCTGGGAACTTTATGTGTATTATTATATGTAATTCTTTTCATGATAGAAAATCTGTAATTTGTTCTTAATTTGCAGCTTTTTTCAAGGAACAAACCTCCAAAGGGCCTGTATGTTTATGGAGATGTCGGTAAGTGTTGAATAAGTCCTGGGGGGTGGCCAGAAGCTTCTGAAGGTTTCACTCAGGGACAACAACTTCCATGTCCACCTGAGTCCCAAACCATAGGAGAACTGGCTGAGGAGTGTGATGTGGGAGGGATAGTGACCTCAGCTTTCACCCTTGCTTCGCCTAGGCTGTGGCTGTAACTTAAGGCAGAACTGGGTATCATGTGAGAGTGTAAATGCTTTATTATGCATGAAGTGAAGTGAGATGGCCCACAGGAAGTTGTCAGTGGCTGACTTCACAGCCAGGATCTCATGACAGTGCTGTTTGTCTCTGCGAACTTCTTTTTAAAATTAAGCGTATGCTTTTTGACTTTCTAGTTTCCACACAGATTTCTATTGATAATCTAAGCCCTTAGAGTAATGACCTGGTTATCATTATTATCTCCCCGCCCCCACCCCAGCCCCCAAACAGGGTCTCTCTGTGTTCCCTGCGCTGGTCTCCATTTTGTGGACTCGCACCCCTCCTGCCTCAGCAGCCCCTGTCCTGTAGTCTCCTTTAAAGCGGTTAGTAGATGCGGTTGGGGCGTCAGCTGCAGTACTTCCTTGATCTCCTCGTTCTGTCCATGGGGTGGACTTGCCTTTCCTTAGCTACTAGGCTGGTTGTGAGTTTTGAGATGATGTTTTTCATTCACAGCAGGTGCTTGGCAGTGTTCTGTGTCTGCGCCGGGCGCTGCTCACAGCCTCCTCATCCTGGGCACTGCTCACAACCTCCTTCTGGCCAGCTCGTGTTCCTTGGGAGAGCATTGTACTTCCTGTACCTTCACTTTCATGTTCCGTCATTGCAAAAACCTGTTCCTTGTTGTTCCTGTTACTTTAACCACTTGCCCTTAAATGGAGATGGTTAGTAGAGACTTCTGCAAAAGGGCTTCAAAAACAAGACTGGTAAAAGTTGCTCCCAGGGGCTCGAGAGATGGCTCAGGGGTTAAGCGCACAGGCTGTTCTTCCAGAGGACCCAGGTTCAATTCCCAGCACCCACATGGCAGCTCACAACTGTCTGTACAGTTCCAGGGGATCTGCCACCCTCACACAGATCTACATGCAGGCAAAACACCAATGCACATAAAATAAATAATTTTTTAAAAGTTGCTCCCATAGTCTAACTAACTGAATGGAGATACAGTATGAATAATGTTTCTGAGTCCTTGAAAAAAAAAAAAAACTAGCCACAAATGAGGTGTAGACCTGCAGTCCCAACCCTCAGGAGGAGTATGAGCTTGAGGCTAGCCTGGGCGATGTTGTAAGGCCTTGTCTCAAATAAAACAGAACAATGAGGAGAGAGAGGGAGAGAGGGAGAGAGAGGAAGAGAGGGAGGGAGGGAGGGAGAGAGAAAGAAAGAAATATCTGGGGTGTTCAGTATAGGCTGGGTACGTGCTGTTGGTTAAAATACTTTTATAACACAAAGGGGAAGAGAGACAAACCTTGAACTAGGAAGTGAGATAACTTTTGGTGGCTAGAATCAGTTTAGAATACTCAGAAAACGGGGAATAAGAAGTCAAGTCCTCATTTTGGGGGCTCTTGGCTAGAATAGCCTCAGAATGCCACCCCAGACTCTTATTCTTTACCATCCCATTCCCAGGAAAGCAGTTTCCTGGAAAGGAGGGTACCTGCTTCCTCGCACCCCTTGCTACCCCCCATTTCTCCACTGCCTTGTGCTCTGTAGCACCTACCATGTTGTACTCTTTATTCATAGATGGGTTGAGATGAGAGACTTGGGTGGACCGTATATCCAGGGAACCTTCACAGGGTTGGTATTTAGATTGGTGGATTAACACTGTAGTCCAACCTTCAAGAGAACTCTTTTCACTAATAGTATTTAGCTCATCACAGTCAGGGGCTGAAAGCTCTGTTGCTGATGTTTTGTGGCTTCACCCTTGGCGTGCAGCTGGCCCTGTCACAAGCTCTTGACCAGAAGGCTACTGTTAGAGCAAAAACCCAGTTCTCACCTCAGAGAGAAGAAGAGATCATTTATTCTGGAGCTAATTGAGCAGCCAGGCCTGGAAACACAGATTCAGGGCCCCAAACACCACACTGCACTGTAGAAGTACTTACACCAGGCTCCAGTAGTCACAGAGCAAAGGAAGCTGTAGAGCAAATAGTGGTTCGTCCACAGGTTACAGCCAAGCAAGACAGCCGCTGTCGGTTTGAATAATACCTGATAACATGCTTAGGTTTGGGATTAGAGGTCTGCTAATGAGTTTAAAGTTTTGGCAGTCACAGGATGTTAGGTCAGACACAGGTATGGGCAATGGATGACTTTCAGAGGGACTGAAAACAGCCAAGATAATTTGGCTCGGGTTTGTAACATTTAACTCTCCTTAATCTTGAAGTGGAGTCATTTGACCTTGTAGACTCTTGAACACAAGCACATTTGACCTTGTAGACTCTTGAACACAAGCACGGGGTTCCTTCCATCCCGCCTTCCCTTCCATCCTCAGGGTTAGTGATTTATCTAGACTATTCCCAGAGAGTGGAGGTGAGCCCTACTGTTCTTCCAGTTCCCACCCGCAGCAGCCTGGCCCGTTCTACACTGAGTTCTAGAAGTTAGCAGAGGTTAGAGCGCAGTTGTGGGGCTTGGAGGGGTGGGGAAGACACCACTTCCTGCTTTGTCTGCAGTGGAGAGCTGGGAGAAGGAACCTCCAGGGGTGGTCTCCAGTCATCTGACTTCCTAACTCAGGGCTTGGCTGTCAGACCTCAAAGCTTTGGGTTTTTCAAGTTAATCCCTGGCAATACTCCTCTCTTGAGAAAACACCAGGTTTAATTTACGATTCTTACAGACTAAATCAACATTGTGAACTTGGTAGAATTCAGTGTCTTGCCCCTTCCACTTTTCCCCAAGGTCCTCTGACCTTGTTCTCCTCACCACCTGACAGATGTTTATTGAGCATCTGCCCAGCAAGGCAGCGCGTTGCTTTTGGAAATGGAGTGAATGGACAGCCACTGCTCCAAGTTTATTCCTAAATCCAACCTCTCCCCATTTTCTTCAGCCTTCAAGTCCCTGGAGCACTGTTCTCCTTTGCTCCATGAGTGTGGCTGCTCCAGGCCCCTCACAGAAAGGGAATCATCTGATAATCGGGCCTTTCATGTCTGGATTATTTTACTTAGCAAAATATCTTCCAGATTCATCTATATTGTCCCACACATCCGAGTTTCCCCCTAGACTCATTGTCTTCAGAGTCTTCCTATCTTCAGTATAGTTTAAAATAAACTTTATCAGCTATCAGTTTGAAGTGAGATAATTTGAAGACTGTCTCATGAATAAACTGAGAAGTAGTTTTGCAGGGGCAAAAAAAAAAAAAATCCAGTCACACAAGAATTTTCCTCCTTTTAAAGGCTGAATAGTGTTCCATCACATGAATGTAGCCCAGGCCGTTATCCACTTATCTGCCAGTGGGTGTTTGGAGTCCTTCTGTCTTCAGTTGTTGTGAATAATGCTACTATGAGCATTGATGTATAGAACTTGGTTTGCATTCCCACTTTCCGTTATTTTATATACCCCAAAGCGGGGTTGCTAGACGGTGGCTGTGTTGTGTTTACTTTGGGGCCTGCCACACTGTTACCAGGCAGTGGAGTGTGCTGTTGTCTTGCCTGCCAGCAAGCGGAACCCAGGAGCTCGGTCTTCATTTTGCTGCTGTTCTGGATTTTGAGATGGGGTCTTTTTAAATCTGAGCTGGCCTCAAACTCAGTGTGTAGCTGAGACTGGCCTTGGCGTTCTGGGCTTGTAGGAGTTGTGTGCCCCAGTACCTCGTGGTTGAGTACCGTTGTGCTCAGGGCCTCCCAAAGGCTCCTCAGACACCTGTCTGGAGCCAAGGATGAGATGGAATTGAAACCAGAGACTGAGATATCTACCAGAAAAATGCGCTTAGGGCAACGCACACAAACGACAGGCTGTGTGCAGACTCCAGCCACTGCTTTGTGTTTCCTCCATATTGTTTAGTTGAGATAGGGGTTAGTTTTTTTTTTTTCTTCTTCAGTATTTTCAGTGATTTAGCTTTTGGTTTATTGATTTTATTATTTCCTTTCTTACATTTACTTTGGGTTTCATTTGCTGCCTTTTCTGATTTTGTAGAATAGGATGAGCTCCTATTGATTTTAAAGTGTTGCTCTTTAATATAAGCATTTGAAATTATAAAATTACCTCTAAGAGTTACTTTGGCAGTGCTCATCAAATGTTGATATGTCTTTGACTTTCCATTTTGTTTGAAGCAGGATAGAAGGACAAATTTATGAGGGTGTGGGAAGGGAAAGGAGTCACCCTGGAGTCTGATCAAAGTCTCTGCCAGTTGAGGATCAAGAGTTCCAATACTACCAGGTGGTGGTGGCACACGCCTTTAATCCCAGCACTCTGGAGGCAGAGGCAGGTGGATCTCTGTGAGTTCGAGGCCAGCCTGATCTACAGAGTGAGATCCAGGACAGGCACCAAAACTACACAGAGAAACCTGTCTCGAAAAACCAAAAAACAAAACAAACAAAAAAAAAATTCAAGCTGCTGTGGGAGGTAGTGTGTGGCTGCATGGATTACTTACCTACATGTTGATAAATTTCTAAATATCTGATTGATATCTAGTTGATTTTTTTTCAGAGCTGAGGACTGAACCCAGAGCCTTGCACTTGCTAGGAAAGTGCTCTACCATTGAGCTAAATCCCCAAACCCTCTAGTTGATTTTATTGTGGTCCCAGAAAATGATTTGTATGATTCAATTACTTTCCTTTCATATTTTAGAAGACTAACTATGATTTAGGGTTGAATGTTGAGGAATAGAATATTTGTTTAACTATGTAAAGATGTGTTGCTATTTGGCATTGCCTCCCTAAGGCACCTAATTGGTCTAATAAAAAGCTGAATGAACAATGGCTAGGCAGAGGAGGGATAGGTGGGGCTGGCGAGCAGAGAGTAAAGAAGAGCTGGCCAGCCACCTGGGGATCAGCCAGCTGGGCATGGAGGAAGCAGGAAAGCAGGATGGACAGTACGTAGATGAGGTAAATGAGTCTCAGGGTAGCACATAGATGAATAGAAATGAGTTAATTTAAGTTAAAAAAAAAACAAGTCGAAGTTAAGGCTGAGCATTCATAATTAATAGTAAGTCTCTGTGTCATGATTTGGGGACTGGTGGCCCGAGAAAGCCTGCTACATTTGGCGCCCAACATGGGGCATGTATTTCTATGTAGGGCCTGAGAAAGCTGAAAAAAAGAAAAAAAATGACGGGGCTTCCTAGTAGCCCAGTGCTCATAGCACAGTGTACAGAGACACAGCTCTGTGGTACAGCGAGCACTTGAGCAGCTGGCACATTAATCAGAAACAACAAGCTAAGTAAAAATGCCTGCCACAGTGTGCACCAACTTCCTAGAGCTGGGTAGTTAAATGCAGCTCCTGGTTAAACTCAGCACCCAGTTAAATGCAGCTCTTGGCCAAGCCTGTGGGCATAAAACTTGGCTCTCTTGCACCCAAGCGGGGCAGAGCCACCCACCAGCCCAAAGCTGCACTAAGGTTTGGCTCAAGGGTCAGAGAATGCTACAGGTGCACAGTAAAGCAGGTCCAGACCAAAAAAAAACCCCTCTAAACAGGTTACAGTGTGTTTAAAAATGTGTGTAGGTGCTTAAGAAAGAAAAGAAAATGGGATAGACACAGGAAAAAAATAGTTTAAAAATGATAAAGTCTTTAAAGAGAGAGTAAAGTAATATAAAGAAAAAAAGTCATGTAAAAATGGGAAAAGGGAGTCTGGATCTAGTATGGTGTTGTGTTGACTTTGAATTTTTTGTGTGCTGATGAACGAACAACAGCTGCTGAGAGACACTGAATTGAAAAAGGGACTGCTGAATTAAACCAGCCTAGATACTTAGGGATATCTTCACTTTAAAATGGAATTCAGAAGATGTATTGCACTGGGGAGAGGTTATACTTTTGTTTCCACAGGAAGTGAAAGGTTGTGGATTCCTTCAAAGTTAATAGAGATCAGGTTTGATCGGGGAGGGGGAGACCCCCTGAAAATCTTGGCTACAGACATAAAGAAATAAACCAAGAAAAACTACAAGGCAGGTGACATATGTACCGATCCCTCTGTGTGGGAACAGCTCTGAGACGGGACAACAAATGTTATAACTAATTTTTCCAAGACTTGACCATTATCTGAATGTTTTCAGGGTCTCCTGGGGATGTTATCACCCTCAGACAATAGGAAGTAGTCTAGAGAATACAACGCCCTCATTCCCAAGAGGTGGGGTGGGTGGTTTTTGATCATTCAGTGGGTTGTGGATGTTTGTTATCATTATGGCCATATAGGAATATAGGATAAAATGACAACTATTAACCTCAAATAATGTACATTGGTATGGATTTTGGTACATTGATACAAATTAAAGTTATTTTTGTTATACTGTATATATGTTTCCACTCTTGTTTGGAGTATTGTGCTTATGTAGCTCATTTAAAAATGTAATGTATAATTAAGAAATGGTGGGGGTTGGGGATTTAGCTCAGTGGTAGAGTGCTTGCCTACCAAGCGCAAGGCCCTGGGTTCGGTGCTCAGCGGGGGGGGGGGGGGAGCGGGAAGAAAAGAAAAAAGAAATGCAGGTTAGTAGTTATTCATCTATAATAATCAAACTTATAATCATATTAAGTATGTTTTCAAGGTTAAACAGATATGTTTTAGATAGATACATGATCTTCAAATGCTTCAGAGACATACAGAATATGGCATTTAAGATGTTTAATAACTTAAGGCTTTTCATGACAGCAAGACACATCTGCTCCTGGCAGCACCAATCTACTTTATAAAAGGGTGATGGGCATCGAAGAACCTCCATATGGAGTTTGCTTTCTTTGTGGCAAAGCTAGCCATTTGGGCAAGAAACTATCCTTGCCTTGACTGCTGACAGTATACCATCGAAACTAGACATGCAGGACACAAAAGAAAGTGACTGCTGAACTTTGCCAAAACAAGGCAGGACAGTCCTTCAAAATTCCTGCTTCATAGAAAACTCTGTCAGATATTCTAGGCCTGTAGACCAAAGACAGATGCTTCAGTGTTACTGAGGACCCTTGGGTGACTGTCCAGGCAGTCAGCTGTCTCTGTCACTTCTATAGTTTTGGAAGTGGCTTGCACTGCACTGCTTGTTTACTTGGGTAATAGTATATCTTTCTGGGGTCTTTGATGGAGTTGAAGTTATAGTTACAGTTTTCCTTAGTTATGATAGAAGGTGAATTAAGTACAAAACTTTGGACTCACCAAGATAGGATAAATAATAGACTCTTTCCTCTGCATTTGCCAAATACAAATGGACTGGATACTGTAAATGTAACTCTTACTCAATAATTGTTCTTATTGTATATAGTTTTACTATGTTAAAGTTAAAACCTTTCCTTTTTATTTTGACAAAAAGGGGAAAATGTTGTGGAATAGAATATTTGTTTAACTATGTAAAGATGTGTTGCTGTTTGACCTTGCCTGCCTAAGGCACCTGATTGGTCTAATAAAAAGCTGAATGAACAATAGCTAGGCAGAGGAGGGATAGATGGGGCTGGCAGGCAGAGATAAAAGAAGAACAGGCCAGCCAGCCAAGGATCAGCCAGCCAGACTGGAGGAAGCAGGAAAGCAGGATGGACAGTACATAGATGAGGTAAATGAGTCTCAGGGCAGCACATAGGTTAATAGCAATGGGTTAATTTAAGTTAATAAAAGAAAAGCTAGTTAGAAACAAGTCTAAGTTAAGGCCAAGCATTCATAATTAATGATAACTCCCCGTGTTATGATTTGGGGACTGGTGGCCCGAGAAAGCCTGCCACAGTTGAGTATTTCATGTGTATGTGAGAACACTAACCACTTATTGCTGTGCATAGTTTTCTGTACCTCAATTTTCTCAAATGTTATAGAAATCTGTGTCCTCACTGCCTTTTCCTTTTCTTTTGTCTTTTCCCAAGAAAGGAATGTTGATAGCTCCCACATTTATTGTGGATTAGGCTATTTCCCCTTTTAGTTTCATTTGATATACTGTGAGGCTCCATGAGTAGGCACAGACGTAGTTAGTATTGTTATTCTTCTTCCCTTTCTTCCTTTGATACAGGCTGGGCTCCTATGGGCTGGGATTCCAGATGTGGGCCCCAGTGACCCCTGCTGTTCTACCTTCTTGATGAACCAAGTGTCTTATTACAGAGCATCATTCTTTATCTTTAGCAATATTTCTGATTCCTTGTCCTGTGTGTCCAATATTCATATGATTACTGCAGCTTTCTTAGGTTGAGTATTTGTGGAGCAGATCTCAGTTTTTACTTTTATTTTTTAATTTTTTGAGATTTAATTAACTTTATGTGCTTGGGTGTCCTGCCTGCAAGTGTGTCATTGTACCACGTGTTTATAATCCCTAAGGAGACCAGAGAGGGCATCGGGTCCCTTGGGACTGATGATGGTGAGCTGCCATGTGGTGCTGAGAATCAACCAGGGTCCTCTGGAAGAACAGCCAGTGCTCTTAACTGCTGGGTCATCTCTGAAGCCCTCGGTTTTTACTTTTACCATGTGTATTTGGGTATCATGAAGAGAGTCTCTAGTTTTCATTTCGGTATCATGAAGAGAGTCTATAGTTTTTACTTTTTGTTTATTTATCTTGGCCTTTTTATTAGATTATTTGGTCCAGTTGGTTTGATCGGTATGTTAGGGCTGAAGCCTACCATCTTACATTTGTGTTCTATTTCCCATCTGGGTCCTTCTTAGGTATCACTCCACCCTTTGTTGCTCTTGTTTTAAGATGGGGGTTTCACAAGGGAAAAAAAGGAAAGAAAAAAAAAGAGTAAAAAAGAAAAAAAAAAGGTGGGGTTTCATATAGCCCAGGCTGGCCCCTAACTCTTTATGTAGCCTAAGCTGGCCTTGATTCTCCTGCCTCAAGCTCTCAAGGGCTAGGATTACCGGCCTGTGTCACTATACCCACCTTGTTCTTTGTAGTTGTTGTTGTTTTTATTGTAAAAATTACTTTATTACTTAATAATTTGTTTTAGTTTGTGTGTACATGTGCCATGATGTGTATGTGGAAGTCAGAGAACAGCTTAGGGGCGATTCTTCTCTCCTTCCACTGTGAGGGGCCTGGGGGTTAAATTCTGGTTGCCAAGTGTGGTGTGTGTCCTCAGCTGCTGACTGGCCTACCTGCCGTGTGTGTGTGTGTGTGTGTGTGTGTGTGTGTGTGTGTGTGTGTGTCCTCAGCTGCTGACTGGCCTAACTGCCCTATTCTTAGTGTCTAAAGACTGTTTGTATATTCTAGCTTATTCCTATGATTAGTCTTTTTGTATCTTTTGTGTTTATATTTTATTTATTCTATCTTGTGATTGTGTAGAACATTTCTGTTGTGTTACAGTCTTCCTTCATGCTCTCCCAGCCTGTGCCTCTAACTTACAATGTCATGCACAGCCATGTAAGAGCGCTTTTCTATTTCTCTCACTTACCTAAGAATATCTGTGCTGATATTGCCTAAAACGTATATACTGTTAATCCTGTGGTACATCACTTTCCCAATCTGTTTTACGTCTTCCTGAGTCCGGGTCTTGCTGTAGTCCATGGTGGCCTGGAACTCCTTGAATAGCCCAGGTTGGTGAGGAGCTCATGCTGATCCCAGGGTTTTTTTAGTACTGTTCCTGTTGTACCTGAGCACCTGCAGTGGCACCTTGTCCGTGTGGACATTCAGTAAATATATTGATTAAGAGAATAGGGATATTTATTGTATTTAAGTAAGATTTTGAAAGTCATATGGTTGAAAGTTATGTAACAATATTTCTATTTTTTTGAGACATGTCTTGCTATGTAATTCAGGCTAGCTTCCAGCTCACATGATGACCTTGCTCCATTTTAAGCCCATTTTACACAGAGTTCACACAAATATCAAGTTCAAGTACATATTCTTCACATTTTTGATTAGATAATTCTAGAGCTTTGCTGGACCAGTGTTAGATGCAGTAGAAATTGAAACTTTGCTGCTCTCCTTCTTTTGGTAAATGTAGTGAGTGAGAATCTGCTGTTGCTTATTCTAGCCAGAAGTACTGTACTGAAGATTTTGCAAAGAGTCACTTTTCAATTTAAGTGGGCCTTTTAGTGCAAATTCTGACTGGGGATTGCATTTTCACACACAAAAGATCTGGCATTGAAATGGCACAGGCTTGGGTGTCGGAGTCCAGCTCTGACCTGTCGAAGGGTTCTTGCCGGGAGGAGAGAGGGATGAGGAAGCATTAGATAGAAATATAGGTGGAGATGAAGAGAAAGACAGAGACACTGGATAGCTTCGGGAGGGCCCTGGGTCAATACCCAGCCTCTTCGAGATTTATTCTAATGGGCTTTTTATATACTGCCAAGGGGAGAGGCAGAAGACCTCCCCCTTTCAAGATCAAAGCACAATGTGCAGCCAAGTGTAGACCCTTCAAAACACTTGGTAACCACGCCCGTGGCCAAATTGTCCCATTATTCAGCCCTGCTGGGTAAAGCAAGCTCAGATTCTCTGTCCTTGAGTAAGGTCTTACTAGGGAGCCTCTGTGGGCCCCCACATTGGAGGCTGAAGAGTTGCCTCAGGGGTTAAGAGCATTTGTTGCTCTTGCAGAGGATCTGGGTTAAATTCCCAGAACCCACACGATGGCTCACAACTATCAGTAATTCCAGTCACAGGAAGAATCTAACACCCTCTTCTAGCCTCCCAGGGTACTGCATGCATGTGCTTTACAGACATACATGCAGGCAGAACCAGCACACACATAAAATTTAAAAATAAAATAAAATAGAGAAAGAAAGAATGTTATGGGCTTAATGTCTCCAGGAGTAGAAAAAAGCCCAAAGATAAGTCTGTGTCTTCCCATTTGCTAAACTGCCTTTGAATTTTAGTAGCTGCATCATTTGATTTGGGGTGTGTGTGTGTGTATGTGTGTGTGTGTGTGTGTGTGTGAGAGAGAGAGAGAGAGAGAGAGAGAGAGAGAGAGGAGGGGGGGAGGTGGGGAGAAGACTGGAGACAGGACCCTTACATGCAGGTTCGGCTTGCTGATGGCTGCTGGGGTATGGACTAAGTGTGGGTACTGCTGCAGTCCCGCAGGTACTAGGTTCCCAGGTGCTAGGTTTTCTGCAAGAGAGGAACACTGTGCTTTTCTGTGCTCAGGTGACTGACATTCAGCTGCTAGTGCAATTGTAGTGAGTAACATTTTCAAGTGTTGAAAACTAAATAATTTAATTCTAATGATTGATTATCAGAGTTTCTGAAGTAGGGCTCATTTTGGAAAGCACGTTCTCAGCTCTAAATAGGACAAAGTACTATAATTGGCCATTTTCCTCTGCATTCATTCCTTAACTTTTCACCTCTTTAAAAAATTATTTATATCTGTTATTGTTGTGTGTGCCTATGATATCTGTGTATGCAGGGATGGGGTGGGGGATGGGATCACATGCCCGTCGGCAGGCTTACATGGCATGCACGTACTTCATCTGCTTCTCTCGATATTCTTACTTTAATTTCTGAATTTCCCATAGTTCCTAATATTTAGTAATGCCAATAGATTAATTTATTCTAGTGTCTTTTAGACGGAAAGATGGAAGGACAGCCTAGAAATCATGCCAGGTTATGAGCATACCTCTCAATGTTGACTAAAAGCAGGATTATGACGAAAAAGGGAACATCAATCTTTTAAAGCCAGTTTGGCAGGAAAAGTAAGTGCCTCCTCCACCCCAGCAGAGCAGCAGCCTCTAGCTTCCCAGCAAAGAGCTCTCAGTCTCATTATCTCAAAGCTAATGAACAATCATTAGTGTAATCAGCACACGCCGTTTAATGGTATTCTTAAATTTTTTTATTTTTATTTTTAAGGTACAGGGAAAACAATGGTGATGGACATGTTTTATGCTTATGTGGAACTGAAGAGGAAAAAACGGGTCCATTTTCATGGCTTCATGCTAGACGTGCACAGAAGTAAGTGGCCCAGCAGCCAGTGATTTTTCAGTGTGATAACTACAAAATCATCTTCCTTTTCAGTGATTGAACATACAAGCTGTAAAAAAAAAGACTTTTGCTTGAAGTAAGATTTTCTTTGGTATCTTTTGCTTTGCAGTATATGGAAAACGAGACTGCATCTCGAGGTAGTTCTTAAGACCAGTTCAGTGCTAGGCAGTTAGAGCACAGAGGCAACACCTGCTTTAGGAAGTTTTTGATTAGGTTCCTACTGTGTTACCCATCTTGTATGTGCTCAGTCTGTATTTGCAGGTAGATTGTGTAGCTCTCTTTAGAGGCCTTTTTTTGTTTTGTTTTGTTTTAAATTTCCATTTATTTATTTATTTATTTATTTGTTTGTTTGTTTGTTTATTTATTTACTTACTTACTTATTTATTTATTTATTTATTTACCTGAGGCAGGGTTTCTCTGTGTAGCCCTGGCTGTCCTGGAACTTGGTCTGTAGACTGGCCTTGAACTCTGATATCTGCCTCCCTGTGTCTCATAGAGTGCTGGGATTAAAGGCGTGTGCCACCACACCAGGTTTCTTGTTTATTTTTTGAGACGGCCTGATGTAATTCCTGACCCTTCTGCATCCATCTTGCCTATCTCTTGGTGTTTGTAGATTATTTCATTTCCTGCATGGTTTGCCTGGCATCTGTCCCTCCTTAGAGCAGGGACATTGCTTTCCCCCAGGACCTTCAGTGTCTAATGTAGATATCGTGAGTAAGCAGGAATGGTCTGGATGTTGTGGGCTGGTGACAAGAGAGCGTTCTGACTAGATATGCGAGACAAGGTTTGCACTTCACAGGCTGAGTCCCCCTCTCCTCTCATCACTTAAACCCAGGACCAGTTCCAGTTTGTTGATGCATCTGGCTGCCTCTCGCTGTTGTCCGTAAAGTGATTCAACAACGGGACGGGTGACCTTGGGTTGCCCTACAGTTTTAAGACTGTAATATTTGAATAACTTGTTTGGAAGTGGAGAAACTGCAATACCTTTCAATAATCAAATTGTGATGACTGAACTCCATTACATATGGACTTTAAATTTAATGTTTATGTCCAAGTTAAGTTTCAGTCAGAGATTAAAAATATGTTCTAGTTCCTTAAAATGTTCTATTAATATAATATTTTGTCTGTTTCATTTCGTGTATCCAAGGAATACATCGCCTTAAACAGAGCTTGCCCAAGAGGAAGGCAGGATTCATGACTAAGTCATATGACCCCATCGCTCCCATAGCTGAACAGATCAGCCAAGAAGCTTGTCTCCTGTGTTTTGATGAATTTCAGGTAAAGTGGGGATTTTCCTTTTTTGTTAGACTTAGATTTATTTTTTATTATTTTAAATTATGTGTATGTGTGTGTGTGTGCATGTGCACGCGCATGGGGTTGTGTATGTGAGTATGGGTGCTCACTAAGGCAGGAGGCATTGAGTCCCCTGGAATTGTATTTACAGATGGCTGGGAGCTGCCTGGGTTCAGGGAACGGGACTCAGTGTTCTACAAGAACACCAACCAGGCGCTCTGCACCTCCGGGCTTCGCTCCAGCCCCAAGTGGAGATTTTCCATAGCTATAGAACGGCATGGTGAATGAAGTGTGAGCATTTCAATTTTGCTCCTGGTATTTTCATTATTTTATGAATTGATTTCACATATTCTCTGTTATTACTTCAATTTCACTGTCTTGTTTAGAGTTTCACAAGCCATGGCCTACTCAGGATAAATTGGCTCCTGCTTCTGTGTGGCCTCTGAGGAAAGATTTCTGGGGCATAGCGCTTTAAGATCTATTTTATTATTCACTCCTCTGTAAGTGTGTGTGTCTGTGTGCATCTGTGTGCATGTGCATATGGGTGCTCCTGGAGGCCAGCAGAGGGTGACAGACCCCTGGAGTTGTAGTTAGAGGTAGCTGTGGTGCTGGGAGTTGAATGTGTGTCCTCTGCAAGAGCCAGAGAGCTCTTAGCCACCAGCCCTGGGTGTATGTTTTAAGTGGTAGCAAGAGGAAGAAGAAGGATGAGGACAAGGAGGAGGAGGAAGAGGAGGAAAAAGAAGAAGGAGAAGGAGAGGAGAAGAAAGAACAGAGAGTCTATGTGGTGTGGAAAGCCTGAAATACTAACTTATTGTAAGAGAAATTTGCCGACTTATAAGTTACAGTAAATGTCACGTGTTTCCCTTCTTTTTTTTTTTTTTTTTTTTTTTTTTGAGACAGGGTTTCTCTGTGTAGCTTTGCGCCTTTCCTGGAGCTCACTTGGTAGCCCAGGCTGGCCTCGAACTCACAGAGATCTGCCTGCCTCTGCCTCCCGAGCGCTGGGATTAAAGGTGTGCGCCACCACCGCCCAGCTGTGTTTCCCTTCTATAGCAGATATTATACAGTTGTGAAATAGTGTGCCTACATGAGTTTATGTGCACCACGTGTATGCAGTGGTCACCAAGGCCGGGGGACAGCAGATCCTCTGAAACTGGAGTTACAGGCAGTTGTAAGTAGTAGCTCGATACGAGTGATGAGAAATGAACCTGGGTCCTCTGTAACAATGTTAAACATTCCTAACTGCTGAACCATCTTTTCAGCCCCCTAAATCTTAGATTTCTTTATTTCTTTTTATTTTAGGTGTATGAGTAGTTTGCCTGCTTGTATGTCTGTGCACCATGTGTGTGCATTGCCCGCAGAGGCCCAATAAGGGCATCCTGTCACCTGGAACTGGAGTCAGTCAGTGGTGAGCTGCCATGTGGGTGCTGGGAATCAAACTGGCTGCTCTTGACCGCTGAGCCGTCTCCCCAGCCCTATATTTGTTTTTATAAGAATACGGCTATAGATTTTTGTTGTTTTTGATTAACTAAGGAAGGATCTTATGAAAGTATATATTCTAGGGTTCCCCCAAACCATAATGTTCCACTAATAATGAAGTCCTGACAGACCTGGCTGTCTGCGTACTCTCCGTTAAGTTCATATTTGAGAGGGTTGACTAATGGGAGGAAGGAATCAAGTATGAATGTCTACATTGGTAATGCTTAAACAAGCCCAGGCTCATCAGAGAAACAGGCAACAAGGAGGGTTTTCCTGTTACATGCTGAGTGTCCTAGTTACTTTTCTATTGCTGTGAAGAGAGACCACGACCAAGGCAGCTTGTAGGAGAGAGAGTTTATTGGGGGCTTGGTTACAGTTTGAGAGGATTAACCCATGAGCATGGCAGGGAGCATGGCGTCAGGCAGGCATGATTTTGGAGCAGTAGCTGAGAGCTCACATGCTGAGACAACCCAGGACTTGGGCTTTTTAAAACCTAAAAACCCACCCCTAATGACACATTTCCTACAAGAAGGCCACACCTCCTAATCCTTCCTAAACAGTTCCACCAAGTGGGGACTAAGTATTCAAACATATGAGCCTTTGGGGGCATTCTCATTCAAACCACCACATTGAGTGAGAGAGGCTCCTAAAGAATCTTGCCTGCTAACACATACAATAGAGGTGTGTGTCATCACTGGCCTCATCTGACTTGGTTTGATAGTTATCCCAGTTGCCTGATTTCTTATCACAGGATCTTTTCTGTTCCACCGCTAATTAGACTATGCCTGTCTGTAAATAGCTCATCTACAAGCTTGTCAGCAACCTTGGACCTCTGTTTCTTATGAATTTGATCTATCTGGGGAAACACTTGTATAGGGGACCCCGTTAGACCAGAGTACCTCTTTGTCTCTGTCTGTTCAGGCACTATTTATTTAGGTACTGTATTTCCAAATGAAAGTCTTTCAAGTACATTTCATTTTTCATAAATTGGGACCTTTGATGGTTGAGGTCTTGCCTCAAGGCATCTTTCCCATTATCCCAGTGAGGATTTGAAGTTTCTCTTTAATGATACTCTCTCCTAAAAAGTTACAGTTTTATACACATCGTATTTCAACCTTATTCATTTATCTATTTTGAGACAGGGTCACTGGGTAGCTCTGCTGGCTTGGAACTCTTTACATAGAGCAGGCTGGCCTCAGACTCACAGAGATCCATCTGCATACTGGCCTGATGAGCACTGGGATTAAAGGCGTGCATACCACAGCTGGCCATCTATTTATTTAAGATTTTATTTATTGTACTTTATCTGTATAGATATTTTGCCTGCATGTATGTCTGTGCACCACATGCATGCTTGGTGCCCTCAGAGGCAGAATTGGGTATCAGATCCCCTGGAACTGGAGATAAAGATCACCGCGAGCTGTCATGTGGGTGCTGGGAATCAAACCCAGGTCCTCTGGAAGAGCAGCCTGTGCTCACCACTGAGCCATCTCTCCAGCCTTCATTCTTTTTTTTTTTTTTAATTTTTAAAGATTTATTTTATTTCAACTGTAGGAGGCCTTTACCTGCATGCAGGTAAGGCCACTGCAAGAGTGCCTGGTGCTTGCAGAGGGCACCGGATGTCCGGGAACTGCAGTTATGCATGGTTGTGAGCTGCCATGTGGGTGGTGGGAACCAAACCTGGGTCCTCTGCAAGAGCAGCCAGTGCTCCTAGTTGCTCAACCATCTCTCCGGCCCCTGTCCACAGCTTTAAATACACCCATGTTCTTTTCTTTGCCTCGCTGAACTTAATTCTTCTTTTGTAATCTGCCTGCTCTGTCTTTGCTCTGATTTCTCGCTGTAAACCCGACATCAAGCAGCAGCCAAGCCACAGTTGAATGCTGTGTTACGTTGAATCTCCCCCAGCAAACGAAAAGTCCGTTGCTTTTGAATTCAGCCTCACTTACAGTTTTCAGATCGTACCGCATTCTTTGCCAGAATATAACACAAGTGGCCTCTAGCCTGTTTCCCAACAGAGCCCTTTTGTCTGAAACCTGAGCAGTCTTTACTGTCCATATTCTGGCATCCCACTCTTCCCCATTCCCACCAGAATGGTCTGTTAAGCTTTGCTTACAGCATTCCCCGCTTAAGCATTTCTGCCATTGTGTGTCAGACGCCTCCTGAACCAAGTCAGCAGTTTCGAACCAAAGATGGAAACCTCAGCCACGTTTTCTCCTGTCAACATCCTGAAGTATCTGGTCGTTTTTAATTGTTAATAGGTGAAAATGCTATCTTATTATTTAACTTATATTATTTATACTTTAATATAATTTTCTCCTTTGTTTACTTATTAAGTTAGTCTTTCATGAACTGTTTGAGGTGTTGCCTATCTATTGGGCTATTCCATTCTATCTATTATGTATACTCCTTAATTTTTTCGTTCATTTTGGTGCTGGAGACTGGACCTAGGGCCTCTTGCACACTGGACAGTCATCTACCACCAAACTGCATCTCAGCTCCTTATACATGCTCTATGATGTTGGCTACTGTTTTCTGGGTGCTTTCTTTTTTTTTTAATTTTAATTTAACTTTATTTTATGTGCATTTGTATAAGTGTGTTGGATCCCCAGGGACAAGAATTGCAGACCGTTATGAGCTGCCATGTGGGTGCTGGGAATTGAACCATGGTCCTCTAGAAGAGCAGCCAGTGCTCCAAACCGCTGAGCCATCTCTCCAGCCCCGCCTGGGTGCTTTCTATGTGCCTGTATGTTTGTGCTGATTGTTTTGGTTTTGGTTGCTTTGAGTCAAGGCCTCTCTATGTAGCCTTGATGGTCCTGGAGCTTGTTTTGTAGACCAGGCTGGTCTTGAGACCATTTGCATCTGTCATAGAGATCCATTTGCCTCTGCCTCCTGAATGCTGGGATTAAAGGTGTGCTCCATCATGTCTGGTCCCTATATTTTGTCTTTCTTTTAAACAAAATATTTATATTAATTTTTAATTGTGTACATGTGTGCACATAAGTGTGGGTGTTTGTGAACTCCAGAGAAAGCATGGATCCCCTAGAGCTGGAGCTGGAGGCAGCTGGGAGCTACTTGATGTGGGTTCTGGGAACTGAGCTGGAAGAACCAGAGTTGCTCTTGACTGCTAACTCCAATGCTTTTGTTCTTAAAAACTGTGCTGTGTGACATCTATCCTTCTGTTTGCAACCAAAATTCTATACGACAATGCATTACTAATATGGAATTATAGGAGTGTATATACTGTACATAGGTAATAACCCAGTTAACATTTCTTGAGAGTTTAATATATGTCTTATTAAAGTTTTGCAACTAGGTATTGTTGCTGCTTTCATTATATTGGTGAGAAAATGGAGAGTCAGAGAGGTTATGTAACTTAGCTGTGGTTTAAATCCAGCAGCCTTGCTCTGGCTCAGAACAGCTCTGCTATGTATCTTTCTTAGCACATAAAGTCGTGTATTGTGTGGTTAAATATCTGGCTGCAGAGTAAGGTGGGGTTTGGAGGTTTTGAACAGCAGAACCTACAAGTCATCTTTAAGCTTAGTACAATACTTGCTGAATTTACTGGAAAAGGCTCTTGAGGTGCTTTGTTCTTAGTGATGGTATGTCTGCAACTTCACTTTTAAAATGGAATCATCTTATGAGTCTTGCTGTTTTTGCTGTTTATTATTGACCTCTAGGGCGGTGGTAATAAATATAACGCTTATTTTATAAGGAGTCGGTTGGAATTATTGCTGCTTAAAAACAAGGGCATACACGTTCTGTCTGTGCTCTTGAGTTGAAGGGGCTTTTAAGCTTCTACTTTGGAAGCATTTAGCTCACATTTTGCAGAGTGTGCTCTCTCTTCGTCATCTCTGCCAAGCGTGACATCTCAGACACGCTTCTTTGGTTGGGGGATGTGTCTGTATAAGGTTTTGGGTTTGATTTTTTTTTTTTTTTGCTTTTGAATGTGTTTTAGTGGCTGAAATAATAATAAAAAAACCCTCATTCTTAAGATTTTTTCTTTCAAATCTTTATTGTATCATCTTTGAATATTTATGTTACCTGCTAAACCACTTATGATTCTGAAAGCAGAATACTGAGGGAGGACATGTCTTATAAATATAGTCTTTTAAAAGCATTTTGATAAGCAGAATGCTGTGTAAAATTCTCCTCCATAAACTATCAATATCACTCAACAGATACTGTTAGCCGTTTTTATAAAGCAGGAGCACTATTAAAAACTGCTAATAAAAAGTAGGTGCTTGTTTTTGTGCTAATACTAATTACTGATAATGCATGCTTATGTTTGTCAGTCATTGCATGGCAGCGTACCAATCAGCGGGTGACTGAGCCGCAAGCACTTATACATGTAAATGAATTACTTTTTTTTTTTTTCCTTTTTTCTTTAAGTGAGTCAGGATGGAAGGCAACTCTAGGTCATAAAGATCTCTTCTCTTTAATGCTAATGAATGTCTCCACTCTCTGCTCGCAGACTACCCTTATTGGTAATCTGTAGCCTTGTCTTTTGTTCCGGGTGGTAATGAAATGCTGGGTGCTGAGCACCCCAGCTCTCCAAGAATGTGGGGCCAATGGTCTTCTGTTCACTTGTACTGTAAAATTACTGTTCCCCAGCAAAGCCGGGCAAGTGCGGGGCCGAGATCAAAGAGTATACATTGGCATCCAGCTGCACCGAATGACTCCTGCTTTATTAATTAGTCATAGCTTCTCCAAGTTAATTTTCTCAGCTAGCACAAAAACATCCCATAATGTAAAAACAGCCAAGTGAAACTCGACCACAAGCCTTGGCTGTTTGTTGCCGTCCATTTCTGGGTGAAGCTTTTACACTGTATCAGCTGAATATTTCACTCAGGGCACAAAAGCTGTTTTTCATTTTTTTATTCCAAAAACCATTATGAACATAGTCGGAGAACTGCCTTCATTTTTTAATATCGAGTGGCATTTCATGGATTTTCTTTTTAAAGGGAATGTATGGAGAGGCTGGGGCTGGCTTTAAAATCTAGTTTAAAAGTGCAGTTGCTACTGAATTTTGCAAGCTCGTTCTAGCCGCTCATCAGAAATGCCACTGGTGTTTAAGCATTTGAAAAGGACCTTCTCTATGAATGTTTCTGCGGAAGCAAAATTTGTCCATAGTCCTGAGCTCCAGCTGAACGCCACCAGCAACGCTTCTCTTTTTCTCTTCAGTGAACGCTTCAAGTTCCTTGGGGCTTTTTTAACAGAAGGCATTTTCAGTGGTTTCTCCTGGTTAATGTTTGTAAATCATTGCTTGAGATGAAAAGACTCCCCCTCCCCCGCCCCTCGTGGTTTTGTTGTTCAGGTGGGAAGGAAATCCTTCACTGTCTCAGTAAGATCCTGGCCATAAAGACAGAAACTAGTTAGACCTCTGCAATTCAGTTTTGCCTAGCTGTGTTATAATGGGTCAGTTGGTAACTTGGAGTTTCTTGACCAGATAGAAAGATCTCCATGAGTTTTTGTACCCTCTAAGAGAGGGAAAAGAGTAATGTGGTGAGTTAGGAAGCACATGTAAGGCATATTTTCCTGAGATTCTTTGAAATGTGCTGGTAAAGAAAGTCAAAGCGCTTCTCTACCGGGACGTCTAAGAGCCCTGCAGGTACTCCACGGCTGCAGTGGTCAGTGGGTCTTCATCCGGCATTTGGGTTGTGTGTGGAGTTTTCCTCTCTCGATTGCTGATTTCTTTGTGAACTGTAAAAGCCTCTTTTAAAAAAGTTGCCATTAAGTGGACTTTTTGATTATAATTTGAACAAGAAACAATTTTGAATAATTTCAACAAGAGATAAGAGATGAGTAGCTGTGTTCCCGTTGCCTGGCGTGGTCTTGCCTGCACTAAGCTGTGTTTTAGCTGCACAATGCATTTCTGGTTTGTCAGAGGTTATGGTTTTAAGGCACTGCACTAACCCTCCTTGGGAGGGGTAGGTTTATTTTTATTATTATTTTTTTTTAAGCAGGAATATTTGTGTTTGCAAGGTTAGCAGAGGCTGGCGTGTTGGAAGTGACTGCGGCGCCTTTGGATTATTCATGGACAGTAATAGAAAGCACTTAAAAAGAACAATGAAATTGCTTATTTCTGTGATGGGCCATCTGTTGAATTGTTTTGTGCAACAATTGCACAATAGTATCTATGTCATATCATTCTATTTTCAACAGCAGCTGATTATGTCTCACTGGCTACTTGTCCTTATTTCTAAAGTCCCATGACCATTAAAAGTCACCTTTCCAGGGACCTTTGCCAGAAAGGTATTCGGAATTGCAAATAGCCCGTATATTTTAATGTGGTTCTTGCTCCCCCACCTGTGTGTGTGTGTGTGTGTGTGTGTGTGTGTGTGTGTGTGTGTTGCCGGGGAGTAGAGGGTGGCAGTGTAAGGAGAGAGCTGGTCATGTTCTAATTAATTGGATTTCCTAAATGTTTAGGTCAGGTTTCTATGCTTTCCACATGCAGTTGATAAAGACGTTAGCGTAGAACCATTTGATAATTTGGATAGAAATGATTGATCTGCGCAGAGGAGGTGGGAGCGTAGAAGACCGTTCGGTGGCCTCTTATGCTTTTAATTATCTACTCTTTCCCTCCTGACGATAATTAGAATTTTCCTCCTGGAACTCACTCCCATCTTAAAAAAAGAGCCATTAGCAGAAGTGAAATTAAAATAAAACAAATGTGTTGTTGTCCACAGGTCACTGACATCGCCGACGCCATGATTCTGAAACAGCTTTTTGAAAATCTGTTCAAAAACGGGGTCGTCGTTGTGGCAACATCCAACAGACCACCGGAAGGTAAAACAAACAGCGCGCCCTCCCCATCCAGTCAGAGGGGGGCTTACAGAGCTCCCCAAACCCCGCGTCTCTGGAGGAATAGTCTTGTGTGTGTGAGTCTGATGACTTCATCCATCCTGGGTTTTGTAACAGGCTTAATCTGAAGAATCAGTCTGAGTTTGTATTTAAGAACTATTTCTGCTTTTCAACAAGCTGGGTCCAGTTGCTCCCCAGGGTGGGTGTAGTCCCCCCAACACTGGGCACAGGATTTGTACCTAGAAAAGTGCAAGTATTTCTAACTGCTTTTTATGCCATACAAGAAAGCTCAATGAAATGAAAAACTCTTAATTAAATTTTAGAAAAAGATGAAGCTCACTTTCATGAGTAGTTTTTTTTTTTTTTTTAAATACTACTTCACTTAATTTATCATTTCTAAAAAGGCACTTGTGGCTTATTAGGAAAGTATTTAAGAATTAAAATACAAGTAGTAGTCAGACAAAAGTAACACATTTAAAATCCTGTATTTTTTTTTTAAACTCATCATGTGGTCAGTTAAAGGTGAGGAATCCAAAATAATGTTTCCCAGGGGACTGTCAAGGCCTTGCTCGGAGGGCCTGGACTCGCCTCCCTGACTGCATGCCCCGTCCCTCTCACCCCCTGGAGCTTCCTTTGCCTCTGTACTTTGTCACATGGCTCTTGACTTACTTATCGTCTTTTTGGTTCATTGTCTGCCCTCTTTCAAAATGACCAGCTTTCTGAGGGCTTGGATCATCTTTCCTCTCGGGATGTGGGTGGGCTCTATGCACTTTCAGAGTGCCTAGCACACAGATGGATCTCAGCACGAGGCCTCAGGATGAATGTGGAATGTATGTATTTCTGTGAGGAAACTCCGGCTGCAGTGGAGAGAGATTGTGTGGATGAGCTTTCCAGACTGGGAGTGAGGACTGAGAAGGCCGTCACAGCAGTGCTTGGGAGAGGCGATGGGGTAGCAGGGGGACATGGTCCCCTGTTTCCATTATAAGCAGTGTCAACCGGGCTTGGGGATGGAAAAACAGAGACCGAGCAAGCAGGCGACCCCTGAGCCATCCCACCATCCTTCAAGAGCTTTTTAAAAAGTGAAATTACTGGCTGGGCATGGTAGTGTAGGCCTTTAATCCCAGCATTCAGGAGGCGGAGACTGGTGGATGTCTAAGAGTTCAAGGCCAGCCTGGTCTACCGACTGAGTTCCAGGCTATCCAAGGCAACCTAGTGAGACCTTGTCTAAAAAAAAAGGAAAAAACAAAAACCAAAAAAAAAAAAAAAAAGAAAAAGAAAGAAAAGGAAAAATGTGGGAGGTGTTGAGAGTTGTGGTTTGAATGAGAACAGCTTATATATTTGAATGTTTAGGTCTCAGTCGGTGAACAGCTGGGAAGGATTAGAAGGCGTAGTCTTGTCGGAGGAGGTGTGTCACTGGGGGTGGAATGTGAGGTTTCAAAAGGCCACAGCTGACCCAGAGTCTCTCCCTGCTGCCTGTGGATCAGGGTGTAAAACTCTCAGCTACTGCTCCAGCACCATGTCTGCCTGCTGCCACCACACTTCCTGCCTTGATGATTATGGACTAAGTCTCTGAACTGTAATCAAACCCTCAGTGAAATGTTTTCCTTTATAAGAGCTGCCTTGGCCATGGTGTCTCTTCACAGCAACAGAACACTAGTTAAGACAAGAGTAATGGAGGAAGACACGTGATGTGGACTTTTGGCCTCCACACATACATGTGCTCGGGTGCATACTCAGCCCCCACACATGCAGGTGCAGGAATTAACACACACACACACACACACACACACACACACACACACACACACGTATAAATACCAGATCAGCTAAGTGAAAACGCTGTTTGCCTCTGCTATAGCTGATTTGACAATATGATCAGGATTATCTCTGCACAATAACAAAGGTGTGCTCATAAGTAGGGAGGGGCTAGAATAGTCTGGGAGGTTCCATGGCAAAGACTGTTGAAGGAAAAGTAGTGCTTGGCTGTGCAGCAGTTCCGGTGTGGTAAAGCGAGGCAGGCAGTCACAAGGAGAGGCTGAGGGACACTTTGGAGCACGGATGTTGTAGGCATGAACAAGCCTCGGACTGTCAGAGAGTGTACAGGGATTGAGCTGGAGCTAGCTTTGGAGAAGACCCGAAGGTCCCGATGCAGAGTTGCAGCAGCTAGACACTGGTCAGCTGACAGCCTCTTCCACAAGCTCTAGAATATCTCCCATTAGCAGGGTGGACAGAAACCATCTGCACAGGCAAATTTTATATATATATATATATATATATATATATATGTATTTTATTTTTGGTTGTTCAAGATGGGTTTCTCTGTGTATCCCTGGCTGTCCTGGAACTTGCTCTATAAACAGGCTGGCCTCGAACTCAGGTATCCACCTGCCTCTGCCTCCCAAACACTGGGATTAAAGGTGTGCGCCACCACCACCTGGTTCCAGGCTGGCTTTTAATATGTGGTCTTTCTCCTTCTGCTTCCTGAGTGCTGGGATCAAAGAGCTTAATATTTTAATGTAAAGACACAGTGGTTTACACATGGAATCCTATCACCCAGGAGGATGGGCGTAAGTTAAAGGCCAGCCTGGGCTACAGAGTAAGCAGCTAGCCTGATCTATAGGGGAGACGCTATCTCAACAAAACAACAACCAAACATTCCCAAATCACCAAAATTAAAGTCTGATGCAAAGAGTATGACACATATGTAAGTATGGACATATCCATATGTGTGAGCTTATTGGTGTGTGTGCATAGTTTTATTGGTAAAGAAAGAGACAATATTGATATTAGGAAAAGACAAAATGATAGAATAAAGAATGGATCTGTAGTTGCATGGGCTGGGGTGGAAGATTTTGTCTGTAAAGGGGCAACAAGAAAATATTTCTTGATATATTAGAATTGTTCTGTGTCTTGACTGTGGTGGTGGTTACGTGTGTTAAAACTCATGCGCAACTGTACTCCATAAAAGTTAACTTTATTCTATGTAAATTAAGAAAAATCTGCATTGGCTTGTTTCTCCTTGATGGCTGTGAATGATCAGGGTCTAACTGGCCCCATTAAAGGTTGTTTTCTTTTCCAACCATGAGATACATGCAGCTTTTTCTGTAGGTTATAGCTTTGGTCCAGGGCCCCATTAAAGGTTGTTTTCTTTTCCAACCATGAGATACATGCAGCTTTTTCTGTAGGTTATAGCTTGGGTCCAGGGCCCCCAGGTAGTACTGTCATTGAAGAGCTAGAAGTAGCCATTGGATCGAGCAGCACATGCCTGTAGTCCAGCACCGGGTGGTAGACCAGAGGATTGCCCCTGAGTCTGAGGCTAACCTAGCCTACGTAACAAGTTCCAGACCAGCCACGGTGACATCCCTTTTCCTCTTCAACTCCCTAGACAGCACATCTTCAGATGGCTGTACCAACTGGGGAAGGAAAGTTCTTGGAGGAGACTTGGGAAATGTTAAGTGGCTAGGAAGAGAGCAATGCATTGGAGGAGCTCAGAAGACAGCCCGTGCCACCAGAAAGTGGGGGTACAGGATGAAGCCAGAGGAAGGAGCTATTTTGAATTTTATTGTAAGAGATAATGTAAGCCACTGAAGCTTGCCTCAGGCAGGGCTGACAGGATCCCAGTCGGAAGGATTGCTTTGCGTGTAATTTGAAGAAGGGTTTCTGGGTGGAGTGTAGTAATGTGGTAGACCCAGGTAGACCTGCTAAGAAGCTACTGTAGAATCCACACAAGAAGTGGCTATGCCTTGGTACCAGACAATGGTTCTCTAGTGGGGACTGTGTGCCTTGGAGATTTAGCAAGGCCTGACTGTTCTACCCAAGAGGGGGCATTGGCAGGCGGCAGCGTTGAGGCTGGGACGGCTGCCAGAGACAATGTTAGTGCAGAGCTATTCTCCATACAAGAACCACTCGGACAAACATGTCAGGAGTATACAGAATCAGAAACCTGATATAGCCTGATGGCGGTGGATTTGTAGAGAACAACTAGAAAATAAACCCACGATTTAAATTTCACATATATAATTCTCACATTTTATGTTCTAAAGTGAAGTTTTTCTGTTTTCATAATATTCCAAGTTTTTCTAGTTTCATAATATTCTGGTAGGAAAAAAATTGTAAGAATTAATTGGATGGTGACCCACCGAGTTAGCAGTTCATTAGATCAAATTAGTTAAAAATTCCAAATTAACTTAATGATTAAACTTGAGAACTCTGTTCAGAAAATAGGAATGCAGCGTTAGAGGAAAGTAGACTGTGTGAGTTGACTGGCCGTTCTTCATCGTCAGGACAATTTGGAGTGCTGGAAAGGAAGCAGCCCCAAGGCTGAACCTAGAGTGGTACGGAGAAGGTTAGAATTTCTGTTTTTGACTTTTAAAAACTTTAAAAGTATTTATTATTATTATTTTATGTGTATGGGTAATTTGACTGCGTGCATGTCTGTGTACCTCATGCATGCCTGCTGCCATTGGAGGCCAGTAGATCCCTGGAACTGGAGTCAAAGATGGTTGTGAGCCACCATGTGGGTGTTGGGAACCAAACTCAGGTCCTCTGTAAGAGCAGCCAGTTAATGCTCTTAAGTGCTGAGCTATCTTTCCAGCCCCCAGCCTTTTTTTAACATAAAAAATTTAGTATTTTATGTGTGTGTCTGAATGAGCATGCATGCACAGTCAAGTGCGTGCTGTGATGTACCTGTGGAGGTCTGTGAACAACCAGTGGGGATTGGTTCTCTCCTTCCACCACATGGTTCCAGGAATTGAACGCAGGTCATCAGGTTTGGAGGAAAATGCCTTTACCCACCGAGCCACCTTGTTGGCTCAAATTTCTGTTTTCTATGTACTGTTTATTATAATGAAAGCGAATTAGGTAGCACTAAAGTATCCTGACTAGAGTAATTTGAATAATCCATTTTCTTCGACCACCAGACAAAACTCTTATGTGATTTTTATTCAGACCAGTATATTCATAGTAAACAAAGGACTAGATAGCATTCAAGTTGGCTACCAGTGTGTGCAAACTCACATTTATGTTTTTATTTTACTACTTAAAAGGATTTGCTGGGTGTGGTGGTGCATGCTTTAATCCCAGAATCTGGGAGGCAGAGGCAGATAGATTTCTGTGAGTTTGAGGCCAGCCTGATCTACAGAGTGAGTTCCAGGCTCTTCAGAGCTAAACAGGGAGACTCTGGCTCAACAAAACGTAGCAGCTACAACAGTAACAACTCCGTGGTCATTGCTACAAAGGCTGAAAACGTGTGGAAAAACTACTGTCTTTCCCATGGAGTTATTTCATAAAATGGAAGTAGAGTTATTGCCTTAATATGATATCAGATCTTTGTGTTTTGGCTCAAAAGACGGAATTACATTTAGCAGTGAAACTATGGAACATTTCTGTGGAAGTTATGAGCTTGTCAAGGTCTACAACTATAATTCTTTGAGAATGTCATGCAGTTTGTTTTGATCGTATTCATCCCAACTCCTCCTCCTAACGCTTCCTAGATTCACCTCCTCCTTCCCACCTTCCCCCAACTTCGTGTCCTCTTTCTTAATAACCATTGACTCCAGTTTGTGCCGCCCATATGTCTCTGGGCGTGGGACCTTCCATTGGGATGTGATTAACGTACCAGGGGCCACGCCCTTAAGGAAAACTGACTCTCTCACCCTTAGAGCCGTGACCTGTCCATAGCTCTTCAGTTAGTGTAGTGGCTCGTGCACTCCCAGGACTCCACGAGCTTGCTCTTGCACAGATCTTGTGCAGGCATCACAGCTGCTGTGAGTTCAGAGTACAGCCCTCCTGTCAGGTCCAGAAGACAAGGTTTTATTCCAGTCCTCTGTCCCCCCCACCCCAGCTCTGGCTCTTACAATCTTCCCATCCCCTGTGATAGCCTCCTAGTTTTGGGGAGAGGTGCTCCAGATCCTAACCATGGCCGAGGATTTAGGACACCCTTTCTCTGCACCTTGAGCAACAACTACCACTTTTTAATGTGGAACTAAATTACAGACAGAAAGAGAAAAACAAGTCGGCGGGTGGTTAGGAGAACCATGCAAACCATTTACTTGAATTCTAGAACTACATGGAAACACTGAATTGCAGAGATGCCCTGAGCTTACACATGATCTACATAAACAGAAAACACCCTAGCATTAGAACAATAACAGATACTGCAGCATTAAATATAATGATTAAAGGCAAAAGAGCAACAGCGCGTTTTAAAATAGATGAGTGACCAGAGCAAAGAGAAGTGTGTTCCAGGAAACTTGAGTTTCATTTTCTTTGCAGGTCAGAAGCTGGGCATGGTGGTCCATCATGGTAATCCCAACACCAGGCAGGATGAGTCAGGGGGATGATAAATTTGAGGCCACAATGGGCTACACAGCAAGATTCTGTCTCAAGGGAAAGAAAATCAGGAAAACAGACCTTGTGAAGAAAAAAAGATTTACGATTAAAAAAAAAAAGGCAACAAATTGAGCTGAAAACTCGTTTATTGAGATCATCTGAAATAAAGCTAATGAAGGGCTACAGAGAAACCCCATCTCAAAACAAAAACAAAAACAAACAACAAAAAGGACTGGTGAGATGGCTCAGAGGCTAAGAGCACTGGCTACTCTTCCAGAGGTCCTGAGTTCAATTCCCAGCAACAACATGGTGGCTCACAGCCATCTGTAATGAGATCTGGTGCCCTCTTCTGGCCTGCAGGCATGAATGCAGGCAGAACACTGTATACATAATAAATAAATGTTTAAAAAAAGAAAGCTAATGAAGTAAGAAGATATTAAATCCATTCACATCAGTCTTAGAGGCACCAAAGTGTAGAAATGAAACTATAGGAAGTGAGATGAGTGCTGTTTGTAAGATGTTAGGAGTCTGGCAGAATATAGGACCAGACCTCAGAGAACAGAAGATTGGAGAAGGAGGTCAGTCCCTGGGAGAGCTAGCGTGGGATGGACTTCACTGAAGAAAATTGTGTGAAGTGAAGAAGATCATTGAAGCAGGGGATTGGGTGAGAAGGTAACTGAGCCCAGGTGAGGGGGTTATAGACTGAGTGACAGATGTCATTGTTTGTGTGGCCTGGGACAGGTTCACACTTGAGCTCTTCCTGCCTCAGTGTTCCAGGTGCTGGGATTACAGATGTGAACCACTCGGTCCGGCTTTCTTTTAGGATTTAAAACATGCCTTTTACTTTCTAAATCACTAGAAAAGAAAAAATAATTAAAGAATGCTTCTCAGAGCAAAATCTGTGAAACAGCCCAGATGTATGAATAAAAACTGTGAAGCAGGATTGGACAGCTCAGTGACAGGAAACATCAGTGGGTCAAAGTTCTCTTCTAACCCCCCTTTTGAGCTAAGCAAGCTCCTAGCTAAGTGACCTTGTTGTTGACGGCAGTGAGAAACTCTGGGCACAATAGTCACCACAATTGCCTGATGGTTCTGGAACGGGAAAAGCAGACAGATTCCCGAGGGAGAGAACTTAAAGAAGGCCCAGCATGGGCTTTGGGGCCGGTAAAGTCATTACTGCATTGGGGTTTCTTTGCAAACCCCTGGATTTTATGGCCTGAAGAATCAGATGAAGGAGTTTGAGGTGTGGAGCTCTGCTCCACAGAACTAGACTGGGATAGCTCCAAGTTCCGTGAGCAAATCCTACCTGAACCTGAGACTTCCAAACCACACATTGCAGCATAGTCTTATCTCCATTCTCAACCTGGTTGGACTGGAAGCCAGCACCCCCAGGTTAGTATAGCATGCCTCTGAGTTTGTCTGTAAAGGTATTTCCAGAGATAATTAACTAAGGGGAAAGACCTTCCTGTAGCAGCATTCCAAAGCTTGGGGCCCTGACATAAAAGGGCAAGCTTGGGTGTTTTCTCCCTGGGTTCTGTGATGGGGACTCATTAGATCTGCCACACCCTCCTTTTAGGGTCCAGCCTGACCTTCAGACGGTCCTTGGTATAGGGGAGTGGGGATTGAGAAATAATATATAAGAAAAATAGAGACATAGATGAAGAAAGAGACAGAGACACAGGATAGCTTTGGGAGGGCTCTGGGTTAATACCCAGTCACCTTGAGTTTGTTTCTAATGGGCTTTTTATACACCAGCAAGGGGAGAGGCAAAAGACCTCCCCCTTTCAGTGTCAAAGCACAACCTACAAACAAGTATAGACCCTTCCTTAATTTTCAAAACACCTGGTAACCACGCAGTTGGCCAAAACATCCTATTATGCAGCCTAGCGGGGCAAAGCAAGCTCGGACTCTCTGACCTTGAGTCAAGATGGAGTAAGGCCACACTATGGAGTCTCTGTGGCCCCCACATTCCTTGCCATTATGGGCTGCAGTTTCTAAAACATGAGCCAAAATGTGCCTTCCCTCAAGTTGTTTTTCTTTTTCTTTCTATGTATTAGTGTATTAGTGTTTGCTCACATGCATGTCTATGTGAGGGCGTCGGATCCTCTGGAACTAAAGTTACAGACAGTTGTGAGCAGTCATAGGGGTGCCAGGAATTGAACCCGGGCCCTCTGGAGGAGCAGCCAGTGCTTTTAACCACTGAGCCATCTCTCCAGCCTCTCTTTCTTCCTTTTTTAAAATTAGATTTATCCATTTTATTTTATGCGTGAGTATTTTGCCAGTGTGTATGTATATGCGCCACTTGTGTACTTGATGACTGCAGGGGTCAGAAAAGGGCCTAGGATCCCCTAGGACTGGAGTTACGGCTGATTATCAACCACCACATGGGTGCTGGGAATCACATAACAAATGCTCTTAACCACTGAGCCGTCTCTCCAGCCCCACTTAAGGTGTTTTTCTTGTGTGTTTCGTCATAGTGATGAGCTGTCTAACACAGAAAATTGATAATGATAACTGGGGTCACTGCTGTGAGTTTACCAGGTGATAGGCTGTAGTAACCTTTGGAACTGGCCGTTGTGAGGAATTTGGAAAAGTTCAGTGGTGTAGGTCACAGAGGTCCTAGAATACTGCAAGAACAACAGTGATTGGGGTGTGTGGGGGTTTGAATGAGAATGGACCCCGTATGTTCATATATTTGAATGCTTAGTCACCAAGGAGTAGAACTGCTTGATTGAGAAAGGTTTGAAGGACTAGGAGGTGTGGTCTTGTTGGAGGAATGTGTCACTGGGGGTGGCTTTGATGTTCTTGAGCCCACATCAGGTCCAGTCTCTCTCTGTCTGTCTGTCTCTCTCTGTCTCTGTCTCTGTCTCTTTCTCTTTGTGTATGTCTCTGTCTCTCTCTCTTTCTGCCTGCTGCCTGTGGATCAGGATGTAAAGCTTTCTGCAGCTCCAGCATCATACCTGTCTGCTACCTGACACGATGATCATGGGACTCACTCTCTAAACTGTAAGCGAGCTCCCAATTAAATGTTTTATTTTATGAGAGTTGCTTTCAATAAGGCCAACCCGATTGGTGGAGGTGTGGGTGAGTCCGCCCGGAAGTTGTGAGCATGGGAGAACTGTCCCCATCACTCATCTGTCAGGTGGTGGCATGGGAGGGGGAGAGATGCCCTGAGGTCGTAAGAGCAGGAGAGCTGCCCCTGTCCCTGACCAGCTGCAAGACTGGGGAGAGCAGGCGCTACATCTCGCCTGGGCAGCACAATAGAGCCAACTTCATTGGCAGAAGTGTGGCCCCATGGGCAGGGGAGAAATGCACACCCCCTCATCAATGCCTGAGGCAGGTGGGAGAGCTGTCCCCACCCCTCACCAGCTGTAGCACTCGGGAGGGTGGCCCTACACCTCACCTGGACAACACAGCAGAGCTGGCCCTGAAGGTGGAAGTGTGGGAGAACCCACCCTGAGATGTGAAAAGGGAGAACTGGTCCCACCCCTTGCTCATCGCTGTCAGGGTTGAACTAGACAGGGCAATGCTGGAGGGTTCACCCTGGTGGTGAGGACAAGGGAGAACTGGCAGGCAGACCAACCCTGCAACTGCCCAGGTCCAGAACCAGGGTTATTTGTCCACCCTAACATCCACCCCATCTATGATCTGCTGAAGTATGTGAAGGGACAGGTCCTGCAGACCCAAAGCTGCAGGATCTCCTGCAGGGCAACAGCAGGATATCCAAGAGGAGTCCCAGTGAGGGCCCAGTATCAATAGTGTGGCAGAAACCAGAGGTCTCGAACCAGACCAACAAGTCTTTGTAATGAACACTTGCAAGTAAAGATATATGAATAAAAGGGGTTACTGTGTGATTCACTGTGTCACACTGCAGCTTCCATGATGAGATTGGTTTTTCTTTTTCTTCTTTTTCTTTTCTTCTCTTAAATTTTATTTTATTTTGAGGGGGGAGTTAGCAGGAGCAGAGGGCAGATACAAAGTGACAGGGAAATGAATAGGATCGAGAAGCATGATGGGAAAGACACAAAGAATAAATAAAAAAGAAAGTTAAAAAAAAACAAAAAGAGTTGCTGGTCACGGGGTCTCTCCACATCAGCAGAAGGCAGGATGAGAGCTCTATGCAGACTACTGGTAGTAGTCTGCATAGAGAAGACTGTTGTGAGGGGTTCAGGTAGGAACTGGGGCTCTGCTGAGAATGGGGTGTCACACTGTAGCAAAACACATGTTTACATTTTGTGGAAGGTTGATTACTTGGTGGAAGTGGAGGTACTTTCATTTTTTTTTTAAAGAGTGATTTATTATCCAGCATAGTGGTACATGTCTTTAATCCCAGCACTCTGGAGGCAGAGGCAGGCGGATCTCTGAGTTCAAGGCCAGCCTCGTCTACAAAGGGAGTTCCAGGACAGCCAGGGCTACACAGAGAAACCCTGTCTTGAAAAACAAACAAACAAACAAAAAGTGATTTATTTTATTGTTTTAATTATGAATATAAGTATGGGTTTGTATGAGTGTGGGCGCCCTTAGAGGCCAGAGGCATTGGCTCTCCTGGAGCTGGAGTAATAGGTATTTGTGATCTGCTGACATGAGTTCTGGGAGTCAAACTCAGGTTCTTTGTAAGAGCAGTATGTGCTGTTAAACCCTGAGCCGTCTCTACAGCATCTAGTAGAGGTCATTTCAAATCAGTCGAGCATTCAGGCTGTGGCGTTGTTATTGCTGGCTGCTTTTATTGTAGTTTATAGTAAGAATTGGGACCAAACAGCAGAACAGCCAGGTCTGAACGTTTTTTCAGTTTCCCTAGAAAAAACAGTGTCTATAAAGTTGGGGTCTAAGGAAAATACGGCTGCTGAAGAAATTAAAGCCATTAAAAACAAACCAGGTATTTTGTATCAGGAAATAGAAAAGGTCCCTCAGGAACTGGCCAGAACCCAGCGGTCACAGGATCAAGTGGATGAAAGGTTGGAGAAATGAGAAGGACTTTCCTTGGAGAGCTTTAAAACTGGGTGTGGAGGTGCATGCCTGTAACCCCAACATTCAGGAGGCTGATGCAGGAGGATCCTAAAGTTGAGGCCAGCCTGGGCTACATAGTAAGTTCAAGGCAAGCCTGGGCTTTTATTGTCGTTAAGTTTCTTTGGATTTGTCATAAGCCCACAAGTCATGGTGTGATTCAAAGAAGCCCGTAACGTTTCAGCATTATCACAATGTTCGGTTCTAATTCCATCAATTACTGGCAAATTGTCTGCTAAACCCCGAATGTTAGTTTCTTTATAAACTGAAAAATGGGCATAAATGATTTACTTTGGGGGTTGTGGTGGTTATGTGGAACACTTAGCAAATATGTGGCTTCACGTGCAAATTGTAGTGAGTTTCCCCGGCTTCTGCAGTTTTGTCCTGGGCTCTCCTTTCAGGGCATGAACAGTGAGAGTCAGTGGCTGTCTGAAGAACTGATGTCATGCTACAGTTTCTCTCCCTCCGCTGCCTCTCTCTGTTCCTGTCCCTTCTCTGTCTCTCGTTAGAGTCTCACTCGAATCTGAGCCTGGTGTTGGACTCTCCTTCCTCCTGCCTTGCCTCCCAAGTGCTGAGATTACAAGGACCTGCCTGGCTGTATAACTGCAATTTACAATCAAAGGGAAACCTTAATCTGCTATATTATTTACAGATTTAGCAAAATATTGTTTGGACTTCAGTTTTATTATTGAAGGAAACCAATTACTATGCTGTGGATGTTGGGAAAAGTATTCCGGTTTGCTGTATTTACCTGACATTGTACAGAAATTGACAGCCATATTGATTGGTCTGGAAATGTTCATTTTTCCCGCTTGTGCAGATGGAATGGAGTGTGTTAACTATGTAAGGTCTTACCTACGTTGGTTGATTACGGAAACTAATAAAACGTTTTCTAAATAATGAAAGAGAAAGGCTAAATTGCTGTTGCTGCTTAAATGGTCTAAAGGTGCCCTTTAAAAAACTCTATGATAAAATAATAATATCTTAGAAGGATAAATCATATGACCCCAGAGAGCCATGTAAATATTTTATGTCAGGAAATATTTTAATCTTATTTTATAGGAAAATTCCTTTGAATTACCTTTCTTAAATGCTTTTCTTACTCTAAACCAGTTTGTACGTGTATAAATAGGCATTATTCATCCTCTTGGTTTTGGAGCTTGAATTTTAAGGAAAAGATCTGCTATCCACATGCATCTCCACAGCACCGATGTGCTTGTCATCACTTAAAGACCCTCTTTGCATGCATTTCCTCTCTAAGTATTATTAAGTTCTCCACTCTGCAGAGTTTAGAGTCCTCATACCGTTCTCTACAAAATGAATGCCCCATAATCCCAGTCCTCTATCTTATACAACCAAGTGTTCATTAAGCTTTGTTCAGAAATCATTAAAAAAATCACAGGCAAGAACTGGTGAATTTTAAACTGGTATTTAGTAAATAATGGCAACTGTTGATATAAATATAATATGAAATCTTTACATCTAAGGGAGTTAAAACTGAATGTGAAAAACCTTGTAGCTAAATAACATTTCAGGAGATAGATCTATTGTATTGTAATTAGCATAATATTTGAATTGCAGAGAAACTCAATTTAATGATACAGCCCCTTTTCTATTACGTGTTCCATAAAAGCCTAAAGATTTTCAAGCCAACAGATTTCTGCTTAGGATTCTGTTTGGAAAATGCCCCTCAGAGCATAATGTTTTGAATTGCATGTCTCTGTAAAGGCTGAGTTTTAAAAATTTAATGCTTTGAAACATTAAATCTGTAAGACTTAGCTACTGGCATTCTCCTCTGCCTTTGCTGATGAGTGGAAATCTTTGACTTAACAGCAAGTGGGCCTCCCCTGCTTTCACTGACCTTTCATTCCAAAGGTGCATGCTTGTCAGCCTCCTACAGCATTGAAAAAGAGAAGACTGCGCAGGCAGACGCAGGCAGATCTCTGTTTGAGGCCGAGTTGGTCTGCATGGTGAGTTCCAGAACAGCCAGCTAGGGCTGCATAGTTAGACCCTGTCTCAAAAAACCAACCAAACAACAACAACAAAACAAAAACAAAACCTTAAGAATAGCACCTTAGCTTTGTTCTAGACTGTTGTGTTCATATATTCACTACTATTGATATGTTTCCATAAAGGGATTTCTAATATATAAAAGAAATGACACATTTTAAAAACGGTCAATATATGGGAGTCATGTACATAAAGCACTCACATTCCAAAAAAAATTCAAAATTGAACTCATTGTTTAAGCCATCACCACAGCCATGTGGCCAGTAGTTCTGCTTCTTCCCAAAGCTTCCTATGTCCTTCTGTGTCACCCTCATGGTCCTGCTCTTTGCTCAGGCTTCTCTTGCTCCTCTTGGGCTGTAGACGGTCTTGTCTTCCCTCTGGCTCTGGATCAAGGGAACCACCCAGCGTACGTTGTTTGGGGTCTGGCTTCTTTTGAGATTTGCCTATAATGCTATATTTTGAAAAACACAAGATACAGTGTGATTTAATTTGTGTTTTTTACTACTGAGGAAACTTCTTTACTGTTTCTGTTTTTATAGTTAAAAAAGTCCAATAGCTTTATAAAATGTCTATAAAAGACAATTGTTTGATGCAATAATATTTCAAACTCTTGAAAATCTTTTTTTTTTTTTAAGATTTATTTATTTAGTATGTATACAGCACATATGACTGCAGTCCAGAAGAGGGCACCAGATCTCATTACAGATGGCTGTGAGCCACCACGTGGTTGCTGGGAATTGAACTCAGGACCTCTGGAAGAACAGCCCGTGCCCTTAACCACTGAGCCATCTCTCCAGCCCCGAAAATCTTTTTTTTAAGAAGTTTCCCTTAAAAATATTTTTAAGGTTTTAAAATTATTTTTATTTATGTGTATATATGTGTCTCTGCATGTGTGTATGTGTATATATGTGTCTCTGTGTGTGTGTATGTGTACATATGTGTCTCTGCGTGTGTGTAGGTGTACATATGTGTCTC
>CABHPH010147548.1:0-25207 GCA_902168325.1 Peromyscus nudipes
TTGTAGCTAGAGTTTTCCTACCGAGCCCACAGTCAGGACAAATCTCTGTCACCCGCCAGTCCCACAGCCGCTCAGACCCAACCAAGTAAACACAGAGACTTATATTGCTTACAAACTGTATGGCCGTGGCAGGCTTCTTGCTAACTGTCCTTATATCTTAAATTAATCCATTTCTATAAATCTATACCTTGCCACATGGCTTGTGGCTTACCGGCATCTTCACATGCTGTTTGTCATGGCGGCGGCTGGCAGTGTCTCCCCAGCCTTCCACTTCCCAGAATTCTCTCCTCCTTGTCCTGCCTATACTTCTTCCTGCCTGACCACTGGCCAATCAGTGCTTTATTAACATGTTTGACATACAGACCATCCCACAGCAAACCATATGTAAGATGTCCTGCTGAAGCTTCACCTTCATGTCTGGCTATAAGACCTGATAGACCAAGTTCCTATCTTCCTGCCACATAACACCTTTGAGCTTACCTATTTAAGTTCTTTTTAATTTAAAGCATAATTACATCATTTCTCCCCCATTCTCCTCCCTCCTACCCCTCCCATGCCCAGCTCCCTCTCAGAAATTCATGGCCCCTTCTTCTTCTTCTTCTTCTTCTTCTTCTTCTTCTTCTTCTTCTTCTTCTTCTTCCTCTTCCTCTTCCTCTTCCTCTTCCTCTTCCTATTCTTATTCTTATTCTTTTATTCTTCTTTGGTTTTTTGAGACAGGGTTTCTCTGTGTAGTTTTGGTGCCTGTTCTGGATCTCACTCTGTAGACCAGGCTGGCCTGGAACTCACAGAGATCTGCCTGGCTCTGCCTCCCGAGTGCTGGGATTAAAGGTGTGCGGCACCAACGCCCGGCCTCATGGCCTCTTCTTTGACCATTGTTGTTATATATATGTGTAAACAGGAACAGTCTGTTGAGTCTGTTCAACGTTACCTGCAAGTGAGTTTTTAGGGCTGATTACTCCATACTAGGTAACCAGTCAGGGTGTTCATTCATGGGGAAGACTAATTCTCTCTCTCTTGGCAGTTATAAATTGCCTGCAGCTCTTCATTTAGGTTCGAGGCCCCGTGAGGTTTCCTCCATCTACACTGGGATGTCAGTTGTTGGAATTGTTCAGGTCTTATTTAGGTAGCCATGTTGTTGGGACTTCATAGATATAGCTTCCATATCCTAGCTAGAAGGCACAGCCTCACAACAGAGTTCCTGGTCCTCTGGCTCTTACAATTTTTCCTTCCCTTCTTCCTTGATGTTCCCTGAGCCACAGATGTAGGAGCTGTGCTGTTGACCACGTCTAGAGTTGTTTTCTATGAATCTTTAGTTTCTTTCACAAACAAGAATGCAAGCTTGTCTCTTTGATTTTCAGAACAGTATCCTTTTTTTCATTTATATACCTGCTAACTAGAACAGAAAACTTCTTTCCAATGAGTACAAATGTCTACCTTTATGAAAAATGAGTATGCTTGTCCCCATGGTCCGGCCCAGTTCCTGTGTAGGACCGTAGGCACTGCACTTCTCACCTATGTCCTGTAAAGGAGTCTCTCTCTCTCTCTCTCTCTCTCTCTCTCTCTCTCTCTCTCTCTCTTACTCTTTCACACTTTTTCTCCCTCATCACACTATGTAGCTCACACAGTCCATCAATTCACTATGGAGCACAGGCTTTCCTGGAACTCATGACCCCCTGTCTCAACCTCCCAAGTACTGGGATTATGCATCTAAGCTACCATGCATGCATGGCTCCAACAAAGGGTTTTTATGGCAGGAGGCTTGAATTATAATAATGGGGAGACATGGGTCCTGGAGCAAAACATACAAAGTAGAGAATTTCTCTGAAGCTTCTGGCTTTACATTTAAAAATCTCTCCAATTACATTCTAGTCCACAATGAGTGTCTAGTTTGGTATAAAACTGATAAGGATTTCAAACTCCTCAGGATATTTCACCCCCAAGTTCCTCAATGTTTGTCGACATTTACCACAGAGTTTGAGTCTGCCATCACAGTGTTCCAGATTAAAAAACATGTGAGATTTGAGAGCACTGTTTCAATCACTCCAGTTTAAGTCTCATTTTAAATCAAGGCATCCAAAACCTGTGTGTTACCTAGATATTAATAATTAGAGATGGGCTGGCAATGTGGCCCGGTGGTGAAGTATTTACCTAGCACACTGGAGGCACAGGGCTGAACCCCTCCCACTGCACAACACTATAACACTAACAACTAAGATATTATACAATGTATTACATTAGGTCTTCAGGTATTTTGCATGTTTAATTTTGTCACTCTAAAAAAACATGATTGCCTTAGTGTTTTACTTTTTTGGTAGCACCATTGGATGTGGAGTGACAGTCAAGGCATCTTGTAAGTTTGTGGTTGACCTCAACTAAGAGTGACTGTATGGAAAGCTACTGTCAATTATAGCTTAACTAATCACGAGAACTCACTGTAAGTATCAGACAACGGATTCTCTTACTTTAGTACTTAAAGCCAGAAAATATTTTAAAATAGGAAACTCAGTAACATGATCGTTTGATTTGGGGAGATACATCAGTGGGTAAAGAGATTGTCTTGAAAGTACAGGCCATGTGTTTGAGCATGAAGGACCCACATAGAAAGCCAGGCACACATCTGTAATCTTGACAATGGGGAGGTAGAGACAGGTGGGTCCCTGGGACTTGCTGAATTCTGGACCAGTGATAAACCCTTTCTCAAAAATAAATAAATAAATAAGTGGGCAGCATCTGATAGATAAAATCTAAGGCTGTTCTCTGATCTCCATTTGCAACTGAACATACATGCACATGATCACACACACACACACACACACACACACACACAGTGAATTTATGATAAGCTGACAACATATTAAGCAAAAATTGTCTCTTCTTGCTGTGCTGAGGTTCAGATGCAAGGCCCCTATGTGACAGGCCAGTGCTCTACCACTGAGCAATGGCTTGTCCAAATAACATCATTTTGTTTGTTTGTTTATTTATCTGTATCTATCTGTCTATCTATCTATCTATCTATCTATCTATCTATCTATCTATCTATCAACAAGGTCTCACTTTGTAGCATTACCTAGAACTTGCTAGTTGACCCAGGCTGACTCAGCCTCTCAAATTATGAGATCACAAGAATACACCACATACCCAAATTAGTAATGTCCATTTGATAGGAAAAATATTTCACAAAAATTTGCCATTCTAGTGAAAATGCTTTAGAGAATGTTCTAAGCATACACTGTGGATTAATTCACACAAAACATCCTGCCAACATGCAAGGAACTGCAAACCAAACAGAAGGACCTCACAGTGGGACTCACTGAGCTTCCTGCGGCCACTGGACTCCAGCTGGCTGACTGCAAACAGCCTGCCACAGGCAGGAGCCTTCTGTTTACTCAACCCTTTGCATGTCTTCTTTCAGCCAGTCTTCTGCTTTGTGTCCCTTAAAAGAGGATAAGGAAAAAGATCCATAAGTCACACCTAGGATGTGATGCCGCACGTTCAAACAGAAACACCTGGATAAAAATTCATTTGCTGATGAACAGCAGCAGCCTTCACTTATTGTTATGTTGACTCAAACAACAGTCAACAGCTCTCACACATTGGTCAGTGCTATGAGTCCACGAGACTCATCTGGTGTTTAAAACCAGTGAGAAATAACGAAATACTTAAAGCTAGTGAACCTAAGAGAGGGAGTGACACAGTGCATTAACCAAAATATGTTACTACAGTAACCAAGCGTGGGACAACAAGAAAAAGAGAGACGTGGCATGACATCCAGACAGTGAGAGGTCACCTGCGGCTACCTTTGACTTGAAGTGTCAGAAGAGTAAATAAGAACCAACTCAAGTGGGAGGAGGGATGAGAGGGAGATCTGTAGTTGGTATGTAAAATGAAAAAAAAATTAAAAAAAGAAAAAAAGAACTAACTCAAGTGAGGAAAAAACAGCCAACATGAAATGAACACTTCCTGCCTCCCATCTGACGGTCTGCAGCTGCTCTGAGGTCTCACTGAATTTTTGGCGCAGAGACAGCTCTATGCTCTGTGAGGCACATGCACCACGTCCTGGAAACTGCATCATCTTCTGCTTTCACTAAAACTCGGCTGAAGGCTACAACTTGGCCTTTCCTGCTTTCTCCTTCTTTAAACCAGTTGAGAAACAATCTATTCCTGCCACCCTGGATGACTTCACCATCATGGTTTCAATTTGGGGGCTTCTCTGGGGACTCATCTAGGGCCAGTGCTTGCTAACCCAAGCTGTGAAAGGAACAGGGACTGTGGCTGGGGCCTCTCCAGCGCTCTGGACTAGCAGGAGGTGGGTGATAGTTGGACCCCCAGACTAGCATTTTGTTTCTCCTCTTGTCTTTGAAAGGCTGACAAGGAAAGGGCCCCTTATCTACCCCTCCTCCTGTTTGTACGTGTAGGTAGCCAGGCCTGGGGGCTGTGACTGCTCTGTTCTGGAGTTAACCACTGACAGCTGGATGCAGTAATGCTTCATGAATTTTACCCCAGATGAGATTGAATCTTATACTTTTATCCTTGGAATCGTAATTATCTCTACCTTCTCTATTTCATCTCACCTCTTTGAGTCAAAATAGAAGGGGCCACTAAGTAGGTAGCTGGGGATGCGCAATAGTTCCTTAAGCAAGTTTAATCATTGGGCAACCAAAAACTTGAACAGAGACCAAAACAATCATAATAAAGTGAGAACAAACAAAATTCGGGTTGTCCCATTGACCCAAAGTCTGGCTCCCAACAGTGTACTCAGACCGCTCAGGGTGAGCCTGACCCGGGTTCTAGGACGGAAGCCTCTGTTCCATGCAGATCAAGGGTGGAGGGAAGAAAGGGCCCATTTTCCTAGAAAAACGAGTGAGAAAACACACTGTCTGAAGTAGCACTGGGCCACATTCTTAGGGCGATGTGGGAAGTTACTCTCAGCCTGCAGACAGACAACCTTGGGCTTTTTTTCAAAGTATCCGTGGCTCCCATCCTCCTCCCATCCATCCTTCTGGAACTCCGAGAGACAGGCCTACTCTTGTTTTAACATAGAATTGAATGGTGGTTGAATTTCTTTTCTCTAGCCTTCTCTAGAAGTCATCAGGGAGGAAAGCCACACTGGCTCTACCCACTCCAACAGCTACCAACGGCTTCTCCTTTGGGTTGAGATCTTGGAATTCCTTCCTTGCTTTGCTAGAGGGGGCCTACACACCTGAGCATAGTTTCTCCCATTAGATCCCTGCTAATGTAACTCAGCTACTTACTTAAAACAGTAAAGAAAGTAACCACGTTTAATCTGAGATTTGTGAATCCCTCCCTGAGCTCACGATAGGCAGAAAGTAATCATGTGGCTGTGTTGCCACCAGAGTAGTGACTTTGTTGGAATCTTGGCCAGAAAATGAGGACAACCATCATTGGTTGTCATCTTGGTTAATGACATCATCAAGTTGTTAGCGCCCATAAAACTTCTCAGTATCACTGAGACCTTGAGGGAAACACTGAACCCCTGGAGTTTCCTGTGTCATAGGCAGCCAGTCATATATCCCTATCACGTCCTCCTATTTTTTTTTTTCCTTTTTTAATTTTCATCTTCCTGGTCAGCAATGGGATCACTGAAATGAGAGACGTGGAGGAGGCTCCAACATGGCCTCTATTGTTTATTTGATAAGGCCAATGCATTTCCTGAGTCAGACGAAAGAGGAAATATAGACCTCTGTGGAGGGTTTGGGGGATGTATGTGTCAAAGAGAATTTAGAGTGTTCCCAGCCATTTAGACCCAACACTGTTCAACTAATAAAGGGAACTGACTATACCTAGAAAATGTGACTTGGCAGTGGCCCAAGGCCAAATATTGGGAAAGCACAGATCCCAACTCGGACCTAAATAATGAATTACCAGCTGTTAAACAAGCTGCTGCTAGTGGTGGCTGCTGCAGCCGAAGCAGGACCCGCAGGAGGTTGGGGATGCCCACTCCTCTGGATCTTTATTCCCGTGCCTGCTCTCTCTCTAGAGCTGTTTTCTCTGACTGAGACTGAATGTTCCCATCCCCTTAAGGCTCCTTTGTAGTTTGACTTTTTCATTGGACTTTCTTTTTGGAACCGCCAGCCTCCAAATAATGACATGAGGCTTATTATTAATTATGAAGCCTTGGCCTTTAGCTTAGGCTTGTTGCCAACTAGCTCTTCTAACTAAATTAACCTGCTTCTCTTAGTCTATATTCTGTCACGTGGCTTTTTAGTGCTCCTCCATTCTGTATGTCCGACTCCGTCTGTGTCTCACTGGCCTCTCCTGCTGTGCCAGATTCTTCCTAAGTTCCTCTGCCTGGAAGTCCTGCCTAACCTCTCCTGCCTAGCTATTAGCTGCTCAGCTTTTTATTAAACCAAGCACAACAATACATCTTCACATAGTGTACAAATATCCCACAATACTCCTTTGCTCCACAGTCGATTGCCTGTTTCTGACCTATCCCTCCCTGGGTATCTTTGCTTTGTTTTCACCTTCTGGTCACAGAAACAGACAAGCTAAGGAAAAGAACAGGTCAACGCTTTAACTTTCTAAGTTCTTTTAGATGGTTGGCTTTGCTGTTGTTGTTTTATGTGTTTAAGCTCTAGAGCAGGGAGATTTAAAGCCAACTTGCACATGCTAAATTGCAAAAATCCCAATCTAAATAGCCCTTATTTAAAAAAAATGACCATGGATGCTTATCCTGTTTCTGTCTAAATTAAAGTAAAACATGGGCTGTCTGAGGAAGAGCATGGACATGAGATCAGGGAGACCAGAAAGCATAAGAATCTCCCTTTCTATTTCACCTGGGGCAATACATGCCTTTCCTGTCCCTTTCTCAAAGCTTATGTTAGGCTTCTAGTCATGTGCTTTCTTATTAACTGTCATCACTCGTCTCAGGCTACTGTTCGAGATGTGCTGGAGTCCCACTGCCCCCTGCATGAGGAGAGGTCACGTTAGTCTACTTCACCATAAATAATAGGATGCTCAGCACTGTGTCTCCTTCATGAGAAGAGAAAGTTCTACCTCTAAACATCAGTCTCTCCTTACTTTGATGTATCCTATACAGAAGAGGTTAGAAAGGAACTAATGTATGGAATGGAGGCATCCATCAAAACAGAGAGATTGCAAGCAAAAACTATCAGGGTGTGGGACCGCAGGTATGGGTAAGCACTAACCAGTCCCACCTGGGAACTGACCTTGCCGTACCCAATGGGGTTGTGCTGATGACCCCAGATACACCAGAGCTGCCTCTCCAGACAAAGGGCTGAGACATCAGGGAAGGGATACACAACAGTCCATCCTTCCCATTTATATTTGCTTTGCAGATGGGATCAATAATATCTGTGGGGTAGCAAAGCTATCAGTACTCAGGACCACAGGTAAACACAGACCATTCCCAGCCCAAATCAGGGAGGCTAAGATCACATCAGGACATTCTGAGAGCTCCCTCCCCATAGCCCAGAAATACCCGTGCAGACAATGGATTGAGAAGGAAGAGTGGAAAAGAACACATCCCACCAAGTTCTTCCATTTTCTTTTTCCTTACAGATAGAAACCAAAGCTTCAAAATTGTCCCTATTCTCCACTTGCCTGCCTCGAAGCATGGAGAAAGGTAAGTTCCTCAAAGACTTAAGTGAAAGGCCTTTACTTTCTTTTCTAGGAGGGAGGCTTACTGTTAGGTTTTCAGGTTGTCTTCCTCTATTTTCAGACACACACACAGTGATTGTGGGTACAGGTTTTCAACTATTTGGTCTCCCTAAGACTAGCTAGGAAAGATCACAAGTGTCTAATGGTAGACAGGTGATTTTGACTGCAGGTTACCACACACCCATGATCTTATAAGATGTAAAGATAATGGAGTGTAAGCCTTCAAAATCAAGTGTTCTGTCCCAATATGCAGCCTAACTGATAAGATTTGTTTGGACAGTGCTATACAGGCTATAAGGAGGAAAGATTCTTTGATACTGCCTGTCATCACTGGTCTCAACAGCAAAGGTTCTTGTATTATGTAAACCACTGGGTTTCCTTTCTCTTCTTTGATACCCCCAAAAGTAGCATTTGGTCTTCCTAGTTTATAGAGGAACAGATGCCTTTTGCAGTAGATTATACTGATAAACTTTCATACACTGTTTGAACTCAATGATAATCAGGCTCTGGAGATGAGATTTGGCTGTCCCATTTCACACCTAAGCATTTTCATCTTCCAACACCCCTGTCCTGAGTCAGGCTGGCCCCCTGACTCTGTGACAAAGAAAAAGGAGAACAATAAAACAGCCCGAGAATAAAAGCATTTTGCACCCTTAAGGACAGCTAAGGTGTAAACTATTTCAAAAGAAGCTAGTATTGTTTATAAAGATATCTACAGTAAAAGCAGGTAATGGAGTGTCCATCCATGGAGAGGACAGATAGGACTCTGCCTAAAAATCTCTCAACAAAAAAAGTCAATGTAATAGCTTTAACTAGGCTTCCTTAATTTCTGCTGGATGTTATACACATCAATTTGATAAGGTTTTGCTATTTATCTGCTGCTTCTCTCTATCAGCTACTCATACTCAAACCAGACGCATGACTATGATGGATCATTCTCTCTACTGTATAAACTATGCAATAAAGGGCAAAAGACTTAGGATCAACAGCTAGGGAATCAGATCACAGAAAAACCAGAGGATAAAGAGGTGTCAAGCCCAAGAGCCCCTCTCAATCCCCATTCTGGTCTCAAGAGGGGATCAAAACAATGTAAACAGGACATACAAGTAAGGAATCCTAAGGCGGTTAATGCATGTTACAGAGGTGAGGAATTAGGACACTTTCAGAGAGAATGCCCAAAGGCACATGTGCTACAGGTATGCGCTAATAGGGAACTAAATGCCCCCTTGCTGGAGGCTGTAGCGGCAGATTAGGGAAGGAGTGGCTCTTCCTCACAGACAGACTCCTGCTTCACAAGTTTCTGAGGAATGATGAGTTCAGGGTTTTGTTTATCTACCAATCCTTCTGTTTACCTGGTCAGAGTCCAGCCTGAGCTGAGCCTACACTTTTATTTGAGGGTTTGGGGGCCTACTCTGGACTTAACGTGTGCTCTTTCTTCTCTGCCTCTTCTTGTTTGGAGAGAATATTCCCTCACTTCAGTCATTCTGATAATGCGCCAAGGCTCTCACTAAAATGTACACTTAGCTTTTGTAACTGGCAGGTTCTGTAAGACCATGGTGTGATGATGGGGATGGGGATGGGAGACAGGCTCATGTAAAGCACAAGTGGAAAGGTTTACTTGAGACTTGCAACAAGAAAATGCTTGATAGCTTAAAACATGCACACAGGCAATCTTTGAAATTTAGCACAGTGAGTGTTACATACACAATTTACCTCCGTGGGTACCATCTATGCAGTTCACCACAGTGGGTACCATGTATGTGATAAGTGTTAGGTCTCCTGAAGGCCCTTCCTCTGTCGCAACAAATCAAATCAGACCAAATCAGGAAAAGCCCAGGTTTAATGGGTAAAGCGCTCCCGGGTGATTCCTTGGCCCCGCAGAGAGGAGAAGGGGACGAGACTGAAGAACCAGGAATCTGTTTTCTGGGATGCCACTTATATATCCCTTGTGGGAGTGGTCTTGAGCCTATCTGGGAGAGGACCTGTGTTTGGTGGACTTTGAAGGGGCAGGTTTAGGTAGGAGCTGTTTGACAGGCTCTGAAGGGGCAGATTTGAGAAGGAGCTGTGTGCGGTGGAGCTCCCACCCAAACGTTCCAGACTCTTTGGGTATAGGGATGCCAGGGTGCCAGGGTGCCAGGGGTTGAGGTAGAGCTCCCATCCAAACAGTATGTAATTTGTCAGAGGTGGGTGCCATGTATCTGATTTACCACAGTGGGTGCCATGTATGTAATTTATCACAGTGGGTGCCATGTCTGCAATTTATCATGGTGAGTGTCATGCATGTAATTTGGATTCAAGTCTTGTTTAAGAAAATTTAAAAAAGAAAAGAGTCTAAGTAGAATGGGATGGGGATAAAGAAATGTTTAAAAGAGTGTAAAAGTTAAGGTATTTTTAAAGGATTTGCATATAGATATTAAGATGGGTGGATATGGGCCAGACATGATGGCATATACCTTTAATCCCAGCACTCGAGAGGTAGGTTGATCTCTGTGAGTTCTAGGCCAGTCTGGTCTACACAGTGAGCTCCAGGACAGCCAGGGCTATGTAGTAAGACCTTGTCTTAAAACAAAACACTAAAAACCAAACCAAAACAAAAATGATGGATGTTTTTCTAGAATGTAAACAAACAAAAAACCAATACAAAGTCAAAAAAGCCTAAAACAAGTCATAAATGATCCGGTTAAGTTATATAAAGTAGGGGAAAGATGAGATTTAAGAGATAAAATATGATACAAAAATTTCTAAGGTTAAAGTCAAACACACTCATCTTTAACCTCTATTTAAATTAATAGTTATCTTACATTATTGATCTGTTCTTGGTAACACAACTACTAACTTAAAAGAACAAATATATATGTGTAATTGAGCTTTATTTGTGTGTTTGATTTCTCACTGAGCTTTGTTTAAATATTACACATTAGTTCAAAAGTACCAAGTTTGTGTAACTGACCTTGTGGGTGTCGAATAAGCATACTTGGAGACCTGTACTAATGTGCTCAAGGGACTAAAAGGCACAATATTTTGCTCCTTGCCTTCAAACACGAACTAAGTCCCAGAAGACTGAAGCACGTTCAAATGTCCTTTAGCCCTGACGATCAGCCTGCTCTTTGTTCAGGGAGGTCATGGAGACCGCTACCGGGTGAACTCTAGTCAATGTCCATTTTACAAAGAGGGTCAACATAGATGCAAAACCTCTTCCATGCTTCCTAGGAAAGCCATGATCAAGCAAAGCCTTTCACTTATCCTCACATTCAACTGGTGAAAGGAAGGCTAAAGGAGCCAGAGGCTTCTCCCAAGCTCATGTGACCTCTGAAGACTGGTCCTGACAACAAAAAAAGAAAATTATTAATTTTAGCCAACTGCATGGTCTTCAACACCCAGCAGGAAAGTATAACCATAAATTAAAATGATTTGTATCTTTCCAGTTCAAAGGCTCACACACTCCCAGGCATTAGACTTAAATTCATATGTGATGTCATGTAGACAAAACATTTTCTTCTAAATAAAGAAATGCTTCCAAGATATAGGACAGGATGACCCATACTCTATTCAATACTGCAGAGAGCCTACTTGCAGCTAAGAGAACCAGTCCCAGCTTCTCCAACCCTGAGACCAAATCTAAGAATGTATTTACCAACTATGGAATACACTCTGTCTCTAGAAAATTCTCACAGATGTAATATATCCTTCTGTACTCTAACTGCCCACATTTCCTGACTAAATAAGGCAACCAGATACCCTGCGGTCAAATTCAGAGGTTTGGGAGAAATTATTCAGAATACTCTAGTGATATCCATTGGGCAAATCTTATAAAAAGCTAGACTCAATGGATTACTTTTCTTTCTCAGATTGGTAATTAGATGCTGATATCTTTTTGTGCTCTCTTTAAGAATAGAATCCAGATTCTACTCAGGTTTGGCCCATAGTGTCAACATCCACCAAGCATTATTTCTCTTTATGCACAGGAGCATCTCCTGCTCAAAGGGCACCACCAATGAGACAGTTGCTTTAAATAACTTCTCTTGTAAAGTTTCCAGGCATTTGCTCCCCTAGGGGAGTCTGATGCAACTGATGGCTTATTGCAGTTACACTTCAATATGATAAACAAAACCATGCCAACCTAGATGTAGGAAAAAAATGTCTCTTACCTTACCCCTCAGTGTTCTCCATGAGGTTGATGCTGTGGATATCACTCTGTATCAATAAAGCGCTGATTGGCCGGTAGCCAGACAGGAAGTATAGGCGGGACTAACAGAGAGGAGAATTGAGGGAACAGGAAGGTAGAGGGGAGACTGGCTGGAGCCGCGGCCAGGAGAAGGAAGATGTAAGGTACCGGTAACCCACGAGCCACGTGGCAAAGTAGAGATTATTAGAAATGGGCTAAATATAAGAGTAAGAGCTAGACAATGATAGGCCTGAGCTAATGGCCAAGCAGTTTAAATAATGTAAGCGTCTGTGTGTTTATTTTATAAGTGGGCTCGGAGACTGGCGGGACTTGGGAGCTGGAGACTGGCGGGTGGCGGAGATTTGTCCTGACTGTGGACACGGCAGGAAAACTCTAGCTACAGGTTGAGGTGGGCAAAACCCAATGGCCCATCTCCAAATTTAAAATTGTAGATGAAAAGCTCCTCAAACTCCTAAACCAGGCCAATAATTACTCCATAAAACACATACTGTAGATAAGGGTAGCAAGGATACCCTTGACCTTGTCAATACATATCACACTGAGTTTCAAGGATATTTTGGTTGGCTCTCCTGAATAATTCCTCCTCTGACATGGCCATTTTTGAGATGCGATGCATAATTCACTAGATTATACTTTTGGCAGGGCTGCTATTCTTATTTTATGTATTTTGCAGACATTATATCAGTATCTGAAACGTCCTAAGGAGACATCCAACACCAAATGACTGTACTTCATCCTGGATCCCTGGGTCTCAACTTCTAAGTTCTACCTCTTAAATCAGCCTGCCTTGAGAAATCCTGACTATTGATCCCTATCATCACTATTTTTTTAACAGCAGGAAGTAGGCGGAATACTTCCCCAACAGCAGTTAAAGAAACCTATTGGGGGAGGGTAGTGGGCTGAATTTGATGGACTCCTGGCAGGTAGACAGACAGGGAAAAGAGGGCCCATGTAGGGCCCTGGCCTTCCCATTTTGAGTAAACTGTTGCCTGCTTGCCAACCTTGACCAGATGTCCTCCCTGTGCTGATTCCCTGCCGGTTTTCTTCTTCCTGAATGCTCACCAGAGGTTCTTTGTTTGTGTATCCTGCATTTGGTGTAAACAGCTTAGATTCAAGAATGTAGAACATTGGGTAGCGAACTTCTGCCCTCCAGGGATTCTCCATTGTGCTGTAAGCCTGTATTTAAGGTTTCCTCCCTCCTTCAATAAAGGGCATTCTGCATTCTGCTGGGGCTAATGACCCGCTGTTTCTTGTCTCTATTTTTTAATCCACAGCCTCTTGCTCAGACATGGTGAACGGGTGGCGGTAGCGCAGGCCCAGTTAGATTAATGTATTTTTCTTGTAAACATTTAAGATGGCTGGCTTCTGCTTCTTCTCCCCCTCCAAGACAAAGACTTTTTGGGCTTTTTCCTGCTCAAAAGATCTGTTATATGAGACATTCAAACCTTCTGTGGGGTTAGTGGATGAACCAAACAATTTTCCTTTCTTGGTCTAGATTATCCAGTCCCTTGTAATGGTCCAAACCAGCCAATTCTGAAGGAGAAAAGGAACTCATCCTATACCCAAACATAAAAAATAAGACAAAAAAGTTTAGTCTCTATCAGCCCAACTCTGATATCATCTTTGTGGTCACACCTCACTGGGAGTCTGACTCCTGGTGTACTTGGCTGTGCATGTCTGCTTTCAGTAAAACTTGGCTGGGTGTTAAGAGCTCGGTTTTCCTGACTTTTTATTCTTTGACTTAGTGGAGAAAAGGAATCTCTCCCTACAACCCTGGAGGAGTTCAGCACACAGAGTCAATGGTGTATATTATAAGCAACTGGTTATATTCTGTTGCTTCAATTTACCACCACAGTGAAAATGGCCATGAAAGTTTGTTGCTTCCTTTAACAGATATATTTCTACATATACATCACAACAAAGATAGTTTTATTTATTTATTTATTTATTGGCATGTGCCTTATGAAAACATCATATGTAAAGTAAAATCCAAAAAATTTTTCTTAAAGATGACAAAAAAGCAAACAATGTGTGGGCTAAGCTTTTGAAGAATGAATACAGAAGAGCTAAAGCCATGGCTCAGCAGCTAAGAGTCTAAACGGTTCTCTCACAAGATCGGAGTTCAGTTCCCAGCCTGAGGGGATCCAAACCCTCTTCTGGCCTCTGTTGTCACATCAATTAACATGCACACACACACTTAAAAATTAAAAGAAAAATTTAAAGAAAGACTATAGCAACTAACCAAAGTGAAAATATTATGAAATGACTCATTTATTCATTGTAATACCCTAAATGTAGAACATTGCATCTATTCTAGAGTTAAGGACTTGAAGCATAAAGAGTTAAGCACTTTGGCAAAAGTCTAGTAAAAGTTTCCTGGCTCCCAAATCTATGTTCAGTCTCTTTGTTTACATCCACATTAGCTTTACAGAGCACTTTGTGTATAGTTGTAGTACAAACTATGACAAATGCTTCATGTGATGGAAAACAATTATACACAACTTATTTCTGCAATCATCTTTTTGACTACTCAAAAAAATCCTTACGACTGCACTTTAATTTTAAATTTTATCAGTTCAATTTTCATTGACATATTTTTCTTTTTAACTGTTTTTGTGTAAAAATAATGGTTTTCATTATGACCACTTAAATACTTTGTATCATCTGCAGTCATCATGTCTTGCTCATACAGCTGCGTCTTTTAATGATTAACTTTTACAAACCATCTCTCCCTATAGGAAATTCAGCAAGCATCAATTTACATTACAGATCTAGTATTAATATTAAGATCTTAATTAATATTAAGGTAGCAATACTTTTAGACATAATAGAGTACTAATATGAGTGGATTATGATGATAGGGGTTAAGGGGTGCCCTTAGCTGAGAGTAAAAAATAACCAGCCTCCTACCTCAGCCTCCCAAAGAGCTGGAATGATAGGCCTAGGTCAAACTTAACTCTTTAGGTGGTCCTTAATTCAATCAAATGGACAATCAAAATTAACCATCACAATATAGAAGAATGAAAATGAACCCTCATACACAAGAATAATGCAAAAGGAATTAAAAGCTTAAAGATATTATCTAAAACTATAAAAGTACCATAAGAAAACATAGGGCTAAAACTCCCTGGCACTGTTCTGGGCAGAGATTTTCTTAATCTGGCCTCGAAACACAAGCCCTGGAAGTAAGGCGGGCAGATGGGATTTCACACAACAGAAAAGTTCCCCGCTGCAGAGGAAACAGCAACCCAGATGGGGAAAACACTCTTAACCATGAAGTGGGCAAAGAGCCAAAGTCTAAAATATTCAGCTGGGCAAGATGGCTCACACCTATGATACCAGCACTGGAGAGGCTGAGCTGGGTTTGTTGTCAATCTGAGGTCAGCCTTGCATTTCAGAATGAGACCTTGATTCAAAAAATGGAACAATAACAACAAAGATCAAGGAACTCAAACTAGTAAGAAGAAAATAGATGTTATTGTATAAAAATGGGCAAAAGATTTGATTATGTATTCTTCAAAAACCATGCAAATGGTCAACAGAGAAATACATAAAATACTACCTGTAACCAAAAAAAAAAAAAAAAAAAGCCAAGTAAAACCACAATGAGATATCATCCAACATCTAATACAGTAGATATTATCATAACAATCCACTGTAGTTTCAAAAGCCATTGGCATGTTTCTGTATAACCTGTGGATAATTTTTTTGTGAAGCTATGGAAGCCATGTTAAGGGTGACTTTTTAATGTGAGTACAGGACAGAAAGTATTTAAATCAACATCGAAGCCCTATGTGTCGGCAAATCTCTATAAAACCATCCAAAATAACATGATCTAGGAAAAAATGGTTGCTTTGGGATTTCCTGTATGCTGTGAATATGTGTTGCTATGATTGATTGATAAATAAAAATACTGATTGACCAGTAGCCAGGCAGAAAGGAAGTGTAGGCAGGACAAGGAGAGAGGAGAATGCTGGGTGGAAGAAGGCTGAGTCTGGAGACACTGCCAGTCTCCACAATGAGTAGCAAGATGTAAGTTACCAGTAAGCCACAAGCCACGTGGCAAGGTGTAGATTAATAGAAATGGGCTGAGTTTAAGTGTAAGAGCTAGACAGTGGTAGGCCTGAGCTAATGGCCGAGCAGTTTAATTAATATGAGTATTTTATAAGCTTTTGTGGGGCCCTGGGGCTGGGCAGGACTGGAGAAAACTCCAGCTACAAATGGTTTCATAGTGAATAACCACACAAGATACTCAATATTTTCTTTAAATTATTTGAAATAAAATTCTTCATTAATAAAATTACAAATAAAAAGGATATTAACTGAAGTTTTCCTTTTCAGTTCAGTCCTCATCCCCCACAGTGTTTCTTGGGAGACTAATTCCAAGATGTTCTTAAATATCAAAATGGCAAAATATCTGCAGGTAACCTAGAAACATCCTTTTTCAACATTTGAAGTCCTCTTTAGGTCCAGTTTAACACTGATAAAATATAAACACTAGCCAAAGTGTTGTCTTGACAAGAAAAGCCTGCAAATGTTTAGTACGACATGCCTCTAGATTGCAACTGTTGGCTTTAGAAAAATTCTGGTTTGGAGTTTTCTGTTGCTAGAAAGGCAAGAAGATGGTGACTACAGTTAGCAGTTGGGATGGCTTAGTTCATAGTAGTGGGCATATGCATAATAATTTGCATCCTCGTGGCTTAATCTGAGGTATTCCAGAGTAGGCTGGACACACTGTGAATAGAAGAATCCATCCCTTGGAAATGAAGGAGAGAGTCTCACTACACTGCTACGTCAACTTTCTCTGGATGTTGGTATCTCCCTTGTCCTCTAGCAATGCCTCAGCACTTTGGCTGTCTTCTGATAAATCATGGTCTTCCGGTTGCCTTTTCTTTTTCCCCAAAGTAGAGCAAATATTTCTTTGTTTTTTGATATAATCTGCAAGATGCCCGTGGTATTGTCAATCCATTGAGTATAAGGCTTGAGATAGCACAGGGATTCACAGAAGTAGCTAATCAGCTGCAGCCTCCTCCTGCCTGTTTCTCTCTTCTGCTTCAAAGGGTAGGTTGCACCAACAGATTTTTCAGTTTTGTTCTGCGGAGATTGGTGAAAATTTTCTTCCAGATATAAGTCTGCAGCACTGTTTATTATATTTCCTCAGTTACAGACAAGTTTCTATGTAGGTAATGGAAGACAGGTAAGTTTTGTGTTCTGTTGAACTACTGAAGATCGGTTGACTCTTGCCTCAACATCTTAAAAGCATCTTCAAATGCTTGACCCAGCTTGTCTAGTTCAATGCAAATCATTCTTCATTAATTAGCTGAAGCATATGGTTGAGCACGAAGCTCATTGGTAAAGTACTTTCTAGCATACACAAAAGCTCTGAGTTTAACAGCAAGTTCAGTCCATCCAAGACCAAGGCAGCAGCACCCTCTTGCCCAAGGCAGACAACCCCCCCCCCCCAGCGTAGTGGCATCCTCCTTCATGATTAAATATTTGTAATAAAGTTTGGTGGTTTCCTTTCCTTTTCTCCTCTTCTCATTCCCCTTTCCTTTATTATCCCTCCCCCCATCCCTTCCCATGCTGGGGACAGATCCTGGGGCTCTGCACAAGGTTGGCAAGTGTTCTGCCACTAAGCTTCATCCTCAGTCCAAGAAAAGACAATTTTGTATACAAATGGAAGGATTTATGAAGTTTTTCTTAGAAATAATAAAGGCTCTCATAGAAACGCTGTCTGCACTTTCATATAAAATCGCGAATTAACAGTTTCTCAGTCCCTTCAGCACCTTAGGCTGTAAACAAGCTTGGAAATAAACAGTCTCAGCACTGGGCTCAGAGAGTTGTCAACTATGAAGCTCATACAACTAATTAACCCCACACATCTTCAAGTGACTGCAAGTTCAAATGTGTTTACTCAAAATAGAACCACATTACACATTAGCATGTAATCACAGAAATGAAAGGAAAGGAGAGATGACTGTTTTTAATTAGTAATCTAATTAAAGCTAATACTTAAAAGAAAATATTGGCTAAAAACAATAAAACACAGCTTACAGTATTAACGTAAACAGTAATGAAGGAAGATTTTATTGTTTTTAAATCATCCACCTAATTCAGGAAAACACTTTAAGAAGCACTGCTTCAGAAACAGCCAGAGTGCTGGTGTAGGTACACACTCCACAGAGGTAGGAGCATCGCTGTGAATTTGAAGCCAGCCTGGTCTATATTTCAAGCTCCAGGCCAGTCAAGGCTAGTAGTGAGACCCTGTCTCAAAAAAAAAAAAAAAAACTCCAAACAAACTCAAAATGACCACAGTGAAGTCTGATGCTGCAGTTCAGTTTGAGACAATCCTCAAGCAAACTATACTTCCACTTAAACACTCTGTTCAAAGGGACATTAGCACACTCGAGAATATGGCTCTGGCAAGCCTTGCCCTTCTTTCCAATTCCTTCTGCCTTGTTAAAACCCTTAGATTACATTCCTAAAACTAGCCATCAAGGTCTATTCCTTATTTGGCTATTTCCTCCTCCGGAGGCTGACTAACAAGGTTCTGCTTTGGAAGTACTGTAATCCAGAAATCAGAAGAAACCTTTGGCTCACCTAATTAACACACCCAAATAAAATTAAACACCTCATCCTAACAAGGAGTTTCCCATTTTACATTTATAAACTGCCATTTTCCTATGTGCCATGCTTGTCTTCTCTCTATCCAGAGGGAGACCTTTGTCCCTCCAGGACAAAAACCCTAGTCCCCTTCTCCCTCATCCTCTATCTCCTTTTCCACTGCATCCTAGCCCATTCTAACACAGATCTCCCCTTTTTCTCTTCTTAAAAATTACACCTGCAAGGTCATTTGCTACTGTTTATCTGCCTGAGTCAGAAAGCAGCCACTTTAACTTTTCTTCCCTGCTTAATAAAGGATCTATCTCTCTGTGAAAACAGGTGTTTGGATGTGTTTTGTGCCTAATCCAGGGTCCAGGGTCTGGAAGGAAGCCCCCACTGTGTGTACATGCACACACGGTGAGGGGGCTCCTTCACTGTTCAGCTAAGTTTAGCTGGTGAAGTGTGGGGTCCCTGAAAATGCTTACTGCCAGCAGAGAAATGATCTGCAAGAGGCAAGAAGGAAATCCAGTTCAAGATGACTTAGTCAGGTGGCTCAAGCTTCTAGAGTCCGACACTTTAGACATATTTAAAGTACAGTACAATTTTGGGAAAAAATTCCTGGTAACAATTATATCAATATCATGTGCACAATAAAGCTTAAGATACGACTACGTAGAAACTCCTTTGCAAAGTACATGTGACCTCTACCATAAAAATGGATTCTATAGCTTGGTCTCTGACCAAGATAGCATAGAGGTTAACAGGGTAAAGAGTACAAATGACATCTCTAAAAGGATGAGTTTTATTGCCTGAGAAGCATTGCTTAAGATAAAGGCCAAAGGAGGAAGAATCTGTGATAAACACAATAGTCTGGGGGATTCAGCTATGGCTGGCCTGACAGATAGCAGAGATTGTCAAGCTATTAACTACATCTGCTCCCAGCCTTCTGGGTGGAAAAGAGGTATACACATTCCATCCATTGAAGAGACAAGCTTGTGTGCTTAACATTCCCTGGTTTCCTTAGTGCTTATCTGTGAGCTCATTCCCTCTACAGTGAAGTCACCTAAGAAAAATCAGCAATGGCAGTTTATACCTGAACTATTAGAAAATAACCACAGTTTAGAACGAACAAAATATGTCCTTTCCAATAAGCCATAGGAATTATTTGGTAGTCCTTAGCCACAGAAAACCAGAACTCACTTAGAAATAAATAAACAATTCCATTTAAAGCAAAATTATTTCATATCCTAAAACAACAGCATCATTACCTCTTTGTAAATTTGAATAGTGAAGGAATGTTAGCTTCCTTTTGAATATACGTTTTACAATTATTTCATTCACAGAAACTGAAATAACAGAAAAGAGCTATTAAGTGAGAAAAATCTTGTTCACATAAAAATTTCTTATATCACTTGAGTTTGAAATGTGGGCTACATTACGTCTGTGCATGTGTGTTCATGTGCATAAAAGTAACACAGATTTCCATATACAAAAGGTAGTCTTTAGCCACCAACCTTGAGGGTGAGTCAGAGCTTACATGTCATGGGAGTAATAACTCACCACCCCCCAAAAAATCATAGAGAACTGAGAAAGGGCTGGACCTGGTCTAAGATCTACTGAGTATTCTGGTAGGATTCTCTTTTATCTTTGTACAGAAGATAAAACAGCTACAGTAAGTAACAAAATGCTAAGTCCTGGTCACAGCGTCTGTTGGTTCAGGCTCACTGGGCCCTTGCTTGTGCTGTCCTGCATTTTGATGGATGGCAGCACTTTACCATAAAGCACTTGGAGAGGCCGCTCCCCAAAGTGACAGTTCTGCCTCCAGCAAGACTGGGCTTCCTTTGTGCTCCTACAATGTGAACCGTGTCCTTGTCCTACAGGCCACTAAAACATAAAGTGGTTTGCTACAAAGAAAACTGATCACAAGACAGTCGCTAACTCCTGCCCCCTCCATTCAGAAGCTACACGGGTCTCTTTGCCTTGTCTGACCCTGCCCTTCTTCAGCTCTGCCTCTGAGTGCACGTCCCTAGCTCTGGGCTGAAATTGGCCAGGCCCACTTCTGTGCTGCAAGAACACACACCAAGGCATTTAAAAAAACACCTTGAAAAATAGTAATCAGTGTAAATAGAAAACAAGGGTCTTAGAAAATAAAAGAAAATCAAGACTAGGGATGTAGTTCAATGATAGAGCATTTGCCCAGCACATTTGATACCATGGGTTTGATTCTCAGCAATGATAAAAGCAAAAAGGAAACAAAACAACACACTTTAGCTGGACACAGTGGCAATGATTGTATTCTGAGTGCTTTGGAGGCTAGGGTAGGAGGGTCACAGATTTAAGGCAGATGGGTCACATAGGAAGCCATTGTCTCAAAAATAGAACACAACACACACACACACACACACACACACACACACACACACACATGCACGCGCCAAATAAACAAAGGAGGGAAAAGGACAGACGGAAAGAGGAGCAATAAGAAGCCGTCAGAACGATGGCAACAAGCTTCCTGTGCAATATAACAGAGCAGCCACTGCTCTAGGTACTCCAGGGGCTTCACACATCAAATCCTAATAAAAAATACAAGGAAGGCAGATGCCTCCATGAGCCACAGGATGCAGAGGAGCCGGTCTATGTGCCTGGTGGCGTCGACTGTGCCACACAGGCAGGAGTCACACTCAGGCAAGCCGGTCCAGAGGACACAGTCTTAATTCTGCCTCCAAGGAGAAACCATGAGAATCAAAAATATGCTGTAAGGAACAGTATACATGTCATAAGTGGAGGTCTATGTTACTGTAGGTGACAGTGCCTGTTTCTTTGTCTGTCTGTCTATCTGTCTAGCTGAAATGCTAGACACTCTTCATGCCGCCCAGGCTTATGGGGAATTCCTTCTACCTCAGCCTCTCAAATGCCTGGGACTGCAGGAGAGCACCACTGTGCCCAGTTGTCTTGGTCTCTCTAAGACTGATTCACTTAGAAGTAGCTCTGGTTTCTGAAATTCGGAACTGAATTGAGAAGGCCTTTATCAAAACAATAAACAGGATGAGTCTCAAAAGCTTTGTGTGGTGATCCAGTCACCGACATTCTTACAAGTGCTTTTAAAAAAAAAAGTCTTTGCTTTCAAAGTTATTGGTCAATGACCAGTTAAATAAACCCGAGGGACAAAAGGAAGGAAATGTCACTGCTGAAGGCTGGTAGCCATATGTAGACTGGCACACAAGCCCCCACCTTCGGGCTCAAGCTCTTGGGCCCTTGACATTACTCACCTTCATCACTGGCAGTTCTAGAAGACCCAAGAGGACATGACTGGGGGCAGCTGCTTATTTAGCTCCTTCCACCTTCAGTTTTAGCTACTAAAATCAGAGGTCCTGCATTTCCTTGAGACAATCCTCCCTGAATTTAAATGTCATGAACTGAAAACACCATGAAGGACACTCAGACCATACAGCTATTAAAGTCAGAGCTATGAACTGGAGCGAAAGCTAAGGTATCTGAGAAGGAATGCACCAAGTAGACACCACCCCTCACCAAAAGAAAGGAGTGCAAGAAAGGCACAAAAAGAACCCGAGGCAGGTCCTTCCAGCAAGCAAGGTCATGTTCAAAGACAAAGAAGGGGTCATGCCAGAGCCCTGTGGACAGGTTTAAATTGAGCCCCCTTGGGTATAATAACTGTAAACGATAACAGTCTGTGTATAAAAATCCAAGACCTTAGTGAGAGAGAAAGGGATACAGACATGAAGTTTCCTGTTACAGAAGAATTAGGAAACTCTCATAGTAAATTATTTAAGTACAGTTGGTTGGTGAGTGCAAGAATTTGGGTAAACAGCTGTTGGGAGAATGAGATTTTCAGTGGTCAAAAGGAAAAATTTCAAGTTTACCTTTACCAGTGTATCTGCCTATAATCACCTAATCCTTTGCTTAGAAGATTGAGTTTCTCATCACTAACCATGAAGAAGTTGGCACTTCATGTTCCTGACAGGATGCAGAATGAATAGCTGCAAAGTGTTCTTGCCAAACACGTTTAGGTTGATGACAAGCAGCCTTTACATCTACCCTCCAGTCAGAGCAGACTTGCCAGCTACAGGAGCAGCTTAGAAGAAACTACAAAAAAATCAGACAAACCCAGAATACGTATCATTGTGTATTTGTCCAAAACCAGAGAAAAATAAACTAAAAGTGAACCTTGGAATCCAGGGTTAGCTGTCAGTTATAACAAACACATTGTATCATACACCATGTTCTTAACAGGGGAAGCTAGAAAAGTGGGGCAGGGGGTAATATGGTAATGGTGCTTTCTGTTCATTTTCTGTAGGCAAGCATTATGTAAAATAGTAAAGCTTACTAATTTAAACAAAAACTAATTAAAACCTATTGTCTTTCCAACTCAGTTCATCAAATTTGAAATTTGATATGTTTTAGGTATGAGAATGATTATAAATGTTTGAGGTAATAGTAACAATATAATGAAAGAGCTAACATGCTCCACATGCATGTTTTCCTACATGCAGGCTCATGTAGCCCAGGCTGGCCCAGGTCTTTCTATATAACTTAGACAAACTTGAACTTCTTGAAGTTCTGACCTTCCTCCCTCCACCTTTGATAATATTCTGTATCTTTATGAGGAACATGCTTGAGATAGGAAGAATGTAATAGCAATGATGATGTATTCAAATATTTCACTATAAACACAAAGTATCCATAAAACACACATATAAATGTACACAAGTACAGACACACAGTGAGACAGAGATGACACAGATTAATGTTGTTAACTTTCATATTTAAACGGACAGCACAATGACATCATGAAATTTGTAGGCAAATGGATGGAACTAGAAAATATCATCCTGAGTGAGGTAACCCAGACTCAGAAGGACAAACATAGTATGTACTCACTCATAAGTGTGTGTGGAAGGGATATGAGGGAAGGGATGGCCAGACTGCAACCCACAGTTCCAGAGAGACTAGCTAACAGGGAAAGACCCTAGGAGGGACACATGGATGACCCTGCGAAGAAGTGGATGAGATCAACATGAGCGGACTGGGTGTGTGGGGGGTGGCAGAGGGCAAGGAGTGGGGGATGAGAACATAGGGACATGGGAGGGTCAAGCTGGAACAGGGACAGAGTGGGAGGGCAGAGAAGGAGATACCATGATAGATGAGGATATCATGGGAATAGGAAGAGGCAGGGTGCTGGGGAGGCTCTCAGGAATCCACCAGGATGACCCCACCTTGGAGTGCTGGAAGTGGTCTAGAGGGTGCCTGGACTGGTCTACTCTGGTGACCAGCCTAGTGAATATCCTAACTGTCATCATAGAGCCTTTGTCCAGTGACTGATGGAGGCAGATACAGAGATCCATGGCCAGGCACCAGGCTGAGCTCCGGGGATTTCAATCGACGAGAGAGAGGAGAGATTCTGCAGGCGAGGGCCGTCGAGATCATGATAGGAAGACGTGCAGCGACGACCGGCCACACTAGTGGAAGCCCATGAACTGTAGACTAGTGGCTGTGGAGACCCCGTGGGACTGGACTAGACCCTCTGGATACGGAAGATGGTTGTTTGGCTCAAAATGTTTGGGGGGCACTCAGGCAGGGGGATCGGGATCCGTCCCTGGTGCATGGGCAGGCTTTTGTGGTGTGACATCTTGCGCAGCCTTGGTGCAGTGGGAAGGGGCTTGGACCTGCCTAGGCTCAGTGTGCCAGGCTCTGCTGACTCCCCATGGGAGACCTTGATTTGGGGGATGTGGGGATGTGGGGTGGCTTGGGAGAGAGGGCTGGGGGGTGGGAGGAGGGAGGAGGTGGGATCTGTGGGTGGTATGTAGAGTGAGTAGAAAATTTCTTAATAAAGAAAAATGAAAAAAAAATGGACATCAGAGATTGTTCATTTTACTAGCCTTTTAACTTTTCTGAAAATGACAGTTTTTCCTTAGTAAAAATTTTGGAGATTGTGGAGAGTTCTTCAAAGAGACTTCCCAGTAGCAGAGTTGTGTTCCGCCGAATGCTGTGGTGTGACAGCACAAGCAGGAAGGGAAGGAACACACTCTCTTCAAATAGCTGGGAAGAAACGAACAACCGTTGTGGAAACACCTTTCACAGAGGTATCCATACCAGCCTCACAGGGCTGGCATCCTTGGGAGATCCTAATATCCGAAATGATGAAGTCTGGCTTGGCCAGCATCGTGTATGCTCATAGCAGAACATTAGCCTCACTGGTCCAGTGTGTATCTTTCGAGAGACTCAAAGGCAACAACAGTAAGGCAGGCTGGTCCATGCCCCACACAGTCATATCAGCAGAGTGAAGCAGGGAGCACATGGAAGACCGAGGGGCTACAATCAGACCCTCCTCACACTCAGCCTGCTGACTTGCAAAAGCTTCTGCCTACTGAGGCCATATCCTTGTCTGATACAGTGCATTAATAATGCACATGTTGAACTGTTTGAAGAATTCCATAAGATAATGTATAGAGACGTGTCTTTCACACAGGCAGCAGGAAGTCAGTGCAGAATTTTGTTTGGCTGCTGTGGGTGTCTACCACTACCCGGACATGGTATTTCCTCCTCTTCCTCTTTAATGTCACACTTGTGATTTTCTTCGGGAGGGTGAGAAGCAAAGTGCCCAGTTCAGCTGCTTTCCTTGCAGGGTGTCCTTGCTGATCAGATGGCCGGGGGTGTGAGGTGGGTTAGCCAATTGTCAACAGGAGATGTTGGAACTATTAGTACAGTCCCTTAAAAGTTTCCACTGGTGCTGTAGAGGCATGACTATTTGGGGGTAAC
>CABHPH010147549.1:0-19529 GCA_902168325.1 Peromyscus nudipes
TTTTGGAAGAGTAATATTAAAGTATCAAATTTCAGTTGCTGTTTGAGATATCTATTTATCCTTTCAGCGTTTAACTCTTTGTTTCACATACTTTAAAGTGCTACTGTGTGGTTCGTACTTGTAACGCTACAATGTATGTGCGTGTAACTATAGGGGTTTTAGTTTTTTAACTGCAGTTCCCAGGTTATAACTCTCTCTCTTCAACAAGACACAAAATCTATAATCCTTTCTTTCTTTAGCTGCCATTAAAAACATATGACCCATTATGTTGGAGATTAGAACATAAGGTTCTCCTGATGTCAGAGGGTCCTGATCCAACTATGAAGGGAGAAATGGCGTGTTCTCTCTCTTTTTCTTTCTTTATTACCCTTTTCCTTGCTTCTTTCATTTTCGCTTTCTGAGAAAAAGCTTGCTATATATTTCAGGCTTTCCTGTCCTCCAACTCATCATCCTCATGCTTCAGTCAAGTGCTACGATCAGCTTGCACCACCAGACCTGGCCTCCTACCACGTCTGTTCATGTGGATTATGCCCTTCTGGTCTACTCACAAGTTCTCACCATTTTCCACATGGGAATTTTCAAGTCCCCACTCCCCTGCTCAAAACCTTACCCTGTGCCTTTCACAGTCCACACCCTTCTGTCTTATCTTTTTTTTCTTTAATAAGAATTTTTTTATTCATTTTATAGACTAACCACAGATCCCCTGTCTTTTCTTTGTCTTATCTTTTATGATAAACTACTAGGAATTTTTCTTATTTCTGCCAGCTGCTGGGGCTAATTAACTGAACCTAAGTAGGGAGTTGTGGAACTCTTGATTTAGAATCAAGCCAACACAACTAAATCAACTTAGGGTTAATAGCAGGCATCTAAAGTGAAGGTTGAACAAGCTTCTATCAAGATTTCATCTATGTACACCTAGTATCAGAATACAACTGGATGACAGAACTCACCCTGTTGTCTAATACTGAAAAAAATATATGGTTTCTTGCTGGTGATATCAAAACTAGGCTTTGTGAGGTTACCAAAGTTTTCTGAGTTGATGGTTATTACATAATGCTTTTTCCACAATCCAGTACTTAGAATAGTTGAGTCTTCTTGATAGAATGACACTTTAATTATTACGTAATGTCTCCTTTCTTTCTGTCAAGCTGTGTTGTTTTAAGACGTCTTTGTTCCATAATTCATATAGCTGTTCCTGAGTTTTGTTCAATAAAACTGCCATAAACTCTTTTCTTGTCTTTGTACTTTCAACTGAACCTAAACTACTGATTGTGACATGGGGTTGTATATAGACTCATAGCTTTTGATCCAGTCTGACAATATTGTTTGAATTACTGTGTTTGCATAATTAATGAAATATCTCTTACTCAGCAATTGTGTTCCTTTTAAAAGTCTCTTTGTTTCTAATTTTCTGTGAGTTACTTAAAGTTTTCTTATTGCTACTTTTTGGGTTTTGTATAATGTTTTCCTAGTTCTTGCTTGACTTCCCTGAGTGTTATGTTATAAGTTATATTGAATAACACAGGATACATGATTCATTTAATCAGTTCAAGTGACTTAGAGATAGCTTGTTTTCTTAATTGTTTTGGCCCCTTTATTTACAGTATTTTTTTTGTCTTTTTAAAATTACTTCTTTGAGAATTTTGTATATTGTGTTTTGATACCAATTCCTTCCAGGTCCACTCTCTTCCCTACCCAAACAACTTTGTGTTTGTGTACTCTCTTTCTTTTTAAATAGACCCTGAAATCCAGTTTGGTTTGTCCATATACTTTTAGTTGTGTGACCTTCCACTGGCATGTGGTTGACTTATGAGGGACTACGCTTCTGAAGGAAACTGACTCTCCCTCTCTTAACTGCTAGTCATTTTCAAATATTCCTTGGCTGGGGGTAGGACTGTGTGCCTACCTCCAGTGTCCATGATAACATTTGGTTTGGCTTGAGCTTGCACAGGTCTTCGCATGCTACCATAACTGTGTTTATTTCATATGTGTAGCTGCTCTGTTCTCTCTCAAGAGATTTAGTTCCACTATGGCTCACATTTGGCAGTTTTTATTTAGTCTATCTTCTAGTTTCATCTTCAGTCACTTCTCACCTATTCCATTCAACTTCTACTTCTGTTATTTTGTCTTTATATTATAAAGTTTCCGTTTTCTGGTTTTCTTTTGTGGGTAGAATTTTAATGTTTTTGGTAAAAAGGTTTTTTTTTTTTTCCTGTTGTCTCTCTGTTTTTTCTTTCAAAGTTTATGAGTGCTTATGGGATCATTTTTTTTTCTTATAGCAACATTGTTATGAAATTACCTTTGTCAAAAAATATCCTATCTCTCCTGTTTCAGTGCTGACTACCATTGATCAACTTTTTACCTTCAGTCTCAAAGTGTTTCTGGTCTTTGAATGTGGATTAGTTTATGTTTGTGACCTAAATATTTTTATATCGTATTATATCTAACATGATATGAAAATGTCACTATGTTATAAGAAAATTTTCCATTTTAGTTGGCTTTTTCTGACACTGCTTGATTCCTCAAAGAAGAATGGGAGCTCTTCATTACAGCAAGGTAGAGGCAGATGTTCAACTTCTCCAATGGTTCTCCATTGTAGCCTAGATTGACATTGAGTTCATGGTCACTATTCTCAGCCTCCTAAGTGCTGAGAATACAGACATATGACACAAGAGACACCTAGCAATGCAATTCTCCAATTTGGTTATGTGATTCTATATAGAAGACTAACTTAAAATCATATTCCACTCAATTAATGAAATCCATTCCGCAAATAGCAATAGAATTTACCAAGAATTTGATATTAACTGAAGAAAAAATTTGGATATATTTTTATTCTTTGTGCTTTGTACTTTGTATTCTTGTCATTAAAACACCAATTAAAAACAGTGATATAGTCTGTTTGAATCACTCAAAAAATATCCAATACGCATCACTGTATTTTTACCTGATAAAAATTTTATTATCAACAAGTAAACCATTACCAATCCATTGAGTACTGGAGAACAAAGGATTGAAAACTCAACTCAGTTAAAAGGACAAATTCCAAAGATAACTTTCACGTGATAGTGTCAATAAGACGTGATTCAAGTGTATCAATTAATTTATCTTGGTTACTTGCATATAGTTTGACCTTAAATAACCTACGTTTTCTCTACTTCCTCAGTTGTAAAATGATGTAGTTTGAACAACTCTATCTCAACTATCCACTTCAGTTTTAAAGCTTTATTATTTTATGATGCAGGTCTCCTTAATATAACATAGCTATTTGTGTTAAATTCCAAGGGTCAAAATCTACCACTAACAAAACATGACATGCTGCTTTATCACAGTCATACCTAGTTATATTAACCATGCCACTTGGCCTTTAATGTCGTCTGTAGCACCTTCACTTTACAGCTCCAGAAAGACAAAGCACTCACAATTCACATGCACAGCTGCCTCTTTGACCTGACTTGAAACAGCTTTCCTCCCATAAAACCAAACTCATAACTCTTCCTGCCACCCTCATCTTTCCAGCATGCTTTTGTCCACAGTTGCAAACTATACAATTCCTTCTTCATATCATTTTACTGATCAGAACATCATTAAAACTCAAAATCAACAGTCTCAGGACCATCTGATTTATTGAGTGTATTAGGTTGCAATTCAGTTCCTCAGCTCGCTATTCGCTTATAAATCTCTGTTAAGTTATTATTGTTGGATTTCCACTGCTATCCCTCCTCTAAAACAGAACTCTCGAAGGTCAGAAAGTCGATGTCCAAAGAATTAGTGAAATTAAAATAAATATATTAATACTTACTTGGGCAAATACCAAAGATTACTATCAATAATATAACACTAACTATTGGAAAAGGATTAGGATATATTGCTGTTCTCTGTAAATTGTAATTAAAAGAGCAGTTCCCATAATTTGAGCCTATCAAAGGATATCTGCTATAAATTACTATGTCTTCTCATGGGCTCCTTTCCTTCTGCTTGTTAGCCTTGTCCAACTTCAATGTGATGTTTTTTTGTTTTATTTTACTATATTTAATTTTGTTATGTTCCGTTATTATCACTTAGATGCCTGTTTATTTTTTTCTAATGAGAGACAGACAGGGAGTGGACTTGAATTGGGAGAAGAGGTAGAGGGAAACTGGGAGGGGTGGAGGGAGGGAAAACCATAATCAGAACACATTGTATGAGAAAAGAATCTGTTTTCAATAACAGGGGGAAAATTCTATGCCAAATGGAAATGCCACTAGCTCTGCCTTTAAAACCACCTCCAGCCATAAGGTTCTTCTGAGTGTAGAATGTCCACTGAGCCATGTAAATGTAGGTCCTCAGAGTTCTGTCCCTTCTATTTTTCATTGGTTTTACATTTCAGAGATTTATTTAAAGGAGACTTAGAACTGCTCCCTCCTCTTCACTATGAAACTCTTGGATTATGGTGTACTTCAGCTGTTTACTACTTCCCATCCAACAGCCTACAGGTTTTTCAAATACAATGCACCCAAATTTAATTTCTTTTAGCTTAGCTCATTCTCCCATAATTCCTTTCTATCCTAATTCTCATAAAAATAACTATTTATTGCTTTTTCTGTTACTTAACACAAAATATTTTCTCCAATGACCCAACTTAATATCATTCATCTCCCTGTATTTCTACTTCTGCTGAATAAGGAGCAAAACTATCATACAAGAAAGGCAAACAGCAAGCAAAAACTACGAGGAAGTGGCTTTGGAATAAAGTCATAAGAGACTGGTATTAGAGAAGCCCACTCAGAGAAATGAGATTGAACAAATGAATAAATGAAACCAAATACAGAATACTTTATACTGGTTTTGAGATATAGGCTTGGGGGGGGGGGGTTCATACATGTGACAAATTCAGAAGTAAAAATAATCACTGTTAGCTTACTCTCCTTGGGACATCTGTCCGGTGGTGATATGATTGAGCAAAAAAGTGGAAAAACATGGAACTTAAGAATAAGTATTCTCTGTTGTCGGAGATGAGAGCAGCAGAACTGACCCCACTTCCCCCTCGACACGGGTGAGGAAAAAAATGCCCTTCTTCCCCTTGTCCCTTGCTACCTGTGGCAGATGAGAGAACTCGCCCCTGGGGCCAAAAGAGTGGGAGAACTGGTCCTGCCCCTCACCAGCTGCAGTACGTGGGAGAGCAGGCATTACTCCTCCACTGGGCAGCACACTAGAGCTGACCCTGTTGGTGAGGATACAGGTGAGCAGGGACTGTGGGCATGAGAGCAGAAGAAATTTTACTGCCACATCTCTCTTATGCCAAGGGAAGGCGAGGGTAAGGGAAATATGTCCCCCTTCCTCCCCCTGCAACAAGTGGGAGATACAACCTTGGGGGCATGAGAATGGAACAGCTGACCCTGGGCCTTGCCAAGTGTGGCAATCCAGAGGGCAGGCCCTGCACCTCACCTGCGCAGAACAGGAGAGTTGGCCCTGGTGTTGTGAGTGCAGATGAGCTGGACACAAGGGTGTGAGAGCAGGAGAGCAGGCCACTCCTTGCTGTCTGTTACATTGGGTGAGCTAGTTGGGTCAGGGCTGGAGAGTTCACCTGGGTAGTGATGATGAAGTAAAGTTGGCAGGCTGACCAACCCAGCTACCACCCAAGGCCAGAACCAGTACTAGAGGTAGCCCACCCCAACACCCACCTCATCTGTGAACTGCTAGTGTATGTGATGGGGCTGGATCTGCAGATCCAAAGCACAGGAGCTCCATGACATAAGGTAACAATAGGATATCCAAGAGGTAGGCCCAGCATCGATAGTGTAGGTGAAGCCAGAGGCCTTGAACCAGACCAATTGCAACAAACACTTACAAGTAAAGATATATGGACTAAAGGGTATACTGTGTGACTCACTGGGCCACACTACACCTTCCAAGCTGAGATTTTTGTTTTTGTTTTTGTTTTTTGTTTGTTGTCTTTACCTTTACATCTTGTTTTGATGGGAGAGGGTGGGAATGAGGGGATGGGGAGATGAGTGAGATTAGGACACATGACTTTAAGTCCACAAAGAATCAACAAAAACTTAAAATAAAAAAAAGAGTACACATACTATCATCGGTGTCAAAAAAAAGAGATATCTATCATATTAAAAAGTAGTATATGAAAGACTTTAAAACAATGACACTAAATAATGATACTTAGAGGCAATCTTTACATGAAAATTAATTACTATTAAGAACATTTCCCCTGCTGAAGAGAGGGAGGAAGGACTGTATGAGCCAGAAGGGTCAAGGACACCACAAGAAAACACGCAGAATAACTAACCTGGCCTCATAGGTGCTCACAGAGACTGAACCAACAACCAGGGAGCCTGCATGGGACTAACTTAGGCCCTTTGCATATATGTGACAGTTGTATAGTTTGATCCTCTTGTGGGACTCAGAACAGTGGGATCACAGGACATCTCTGACTGTTTTCCTGGCCTTTGGGACCCTATACCTCATAATGGGTTGCTGTACCTTAATACGTGGGGATGTACTTAGTTCTACTGCAAGTAAATATGCTAAGTTTTGATGATATCCATGGGAGGCCTGCCCTTTTCTGAACAGTAACAGGAGGAGTGAAAGGTGAGTGTCAGGAGGAGTGACTTGGAGGAGAGGAGTGATGGAAAACTGGATTTATTTTTTTATGTAAAATTAAAAAAAAAAAAGAAAAAAGAGTGATTCTTAAATGTGAGTTTAAAGACTTGGTTTAAGAAGCAGAATATCCCCCACAGCAGTGGTGGCCCACACCTTTAATCTCAGCCCTACAGAGACAGGCATGTGGATCCCTGTGAGCTCAAGACCAGCCTTATTTTACAGAGTGATTTCTAGGACCGCCAGTGCTACACAGAGAAACTATGTATGGAAAAACAAACAAACTAAAACGCAGAATGTCTTAAATAGCATGTTACTCAGAATTTATTAAGGATACTGTAAAAATTATACTCCACATTTTTTTTTCAGGAGCAGAATGAGGGCAAGGGGAACCAAGAGATCTGATGCAAAATTTAAGTACATACTGTACCTACTAAGGAATCCAGGCCCCTGCCCAAACCCCTGCCTTGACTATTCTGCAGCCAGGACAGGCTGTGGAAAACACCCCACAGAATGTAGGCCCCTGGCACAGCACCACATGCCATTGAGCCCCCAACCTTGGGCCTAGTTCCAGTTACAGGAAAACCCTGCCACATGTCCCCCTATAGTAATAGAAGCCAATTAGAAGTTACAGCCAGTGGGCTCATGATAAAGAAAAAAAATGTATTAGCCATAACAACCACTGAAAGAGACAATAGTTTTCTTGCAGCTGCAAACTAAGGACAGCACCTTCGGATGGGAGCTACATCTGAAAGACCCTAACCCTTCAAGCTTACATCCCCCAAGCCCAGGAGAATGAGGAACTAAAAAGCTAGTTCCAAGGGCAAACTGACTCAGCCATTACTCAACCACCCTTACCACAATGTATGGAGATTTCTGTTAAGATATGTTGCTCAACTGTGCCTGGGATAATTGCAAGTGTTCCAGGAAAGACCACTGTAACCTTTGTGTAACCTTCACTCCTGCCCTGATACCCCTCCTTGAGGTTCTGGAAAAAAAATGTGCATATGGACGTGATTGTACCTACCCTGTGATTAGGCCATGATCTTGTGAAATTAGCCCCTAGACATGAACCAATCGGAATGGAATTGCATGGGAATTGTAATCTTATGGCTTTTGTGTTTTGTTTTGTTTTTCCTTTAAAAGTACCTATGTGGCTGCAGTAGGGCGCGACTCTTGCTCTTAGGAGGAGAGAAGCCTACTGTACAGCCGCATCAACAAACCTCTTGCTGCTTGCATCAACTGAACCAGAGTCTGGGTTCTTGGGGCGCACACCCGAGAAGGTAGTACCCTGTGTCTGGGGTCTATCACATCAATCCTGAGTCTGCTCCTATGTAGTCTACAGACCTCAAACCCCCTTGCCTCAATCCCCTTGCTTTTCTTCCGATAAATACCCTGCCCCTTTACTACTGGGGTCTCTCCTGCTCTGCTACTGCGACAGGCAGAATGAGAGTCCCAAGTTAACTCATAAAAAAGAATCTTTGCTTTGTGTCGGATTTGGTCTCTTGGTGTTCTTTGGGGGACTCTGGGTATAACACCTACTACATGCAAAATTTATTATTCTGATTTTGAAATGTTCTAAAAGCTAATTGATATAACATTGGAAAACTTCTGCTAAAGTCACTATATTATACGCATTGAAGTAATATAGTTTTATCAAATAACATACAGTAAAAAATTCAATAACAAGCATCCAATTTGTGAATATGCTGAATAATCATTCTATATTTATTTTACTTGTAATAAATATTTTGTTAATGCTTAAAGAATTTCATGCAATGTATTTTGAACATTTTACTCCCAATTTTTCTTAACTCCTCCCAGATCCACCGCAATATCCAGACCAACCCAACCTAATGCTAGGTTATTTGGAACTTCTGTGCACCTGTGGGTCTAGCCTATTTTTTCATTAAGATAGATAGATGATAGATAGATAGATAGATAGACAGACAGATAGACATACAGACAGATGAATAGAGATAAATATTTTCATGTATATATGTATGTATACTTAGGTGTATATACACATAACCTGAGTGTGAGTATATGCTGTTATGCTCAGATTATGGAGACCCCCAAAAGACCACGATGGAGACCAGATCCTGTATGTAAAAGCAAAGAGCATTTATTTTCAAGCTTGGAGATTGGACTCTCTGTCCAACACAGTGGCAAGAGCAGAGACCCCAGGGCCCAGGCAGGGTGGGGTTTCTATCATAGAAGAGGTTGGGGTGAGTGGATTTCCAGAGTTCAGGACCCTGATTGGCTGACATTTGTCTAGGGATATAGGGATGTTTGGAATGTCAGGTATTTTCCCTTAGATGCCAGCTCTCCCTGGGTGGGGTCAGCTTATGACTTTTCCTGGGTCCAGGTGATGCCTGCCAGAAGCTGTGTCTGGGATTCTAAACCTGTCATGGCAGCTATGTGGTCAAACTGTTTTGGCCCCCCCACCCCCCACCCCAATGTCACATGTGTTAGGTACCAGCAGTAATCATAAAAAGCAACTGGAGTTGGAGCTCTAGATGGTTGTTAACCAATTGTCATGGGTTCAGGTGATATGCTTTGTGTCTTCTGGAAGAACAAAAAGTCCTCTTAGCTAATAAACCATTTCTCCAGCAGATTAATAAATCTTTAAAATAATCATATAAATGTATTAAGCAAAATCAGTATGCTCTAAGCAGAGCATACTTTAATGCACACTATGTGAATACACAACCACATATAGATGAGTAAGTATTTGAGACTTAAAAATTTTTGATTTAGTGAGTTATTAAAAACAAACAAACAAACAAACAAACAAAAAACATGAAGTCGTGAGAGATAGTGTGAAGGCCTAGACTTAACTTTACAGGCTCAGGAATATGCCGTGATAACTCAAACAGATACAGAGCAGGATCCTCCTGCAGACATCATGTCTGCTGTTTAAAGGAAAGCTTAACAGGATCCAGATACTCCTGCAGACATCCTGTCTGCTGTGTATACAGGAAAGGAAAGCTTAACAGGATCCTGTCTGTGGTTTATGGCCCTTGGAGATATCTAGATAATCCTGCTAAGCAGTCCAGATAATCCTGTTCAGCTGGTTGTGGTTCCCCACCAAAAGTCTAGACCAATAGTTTCAAAAAATCACCTTGCCCCTTCTACCCAATCCCAAGTTGCCAATTCCCGGATTGTGGTTTTTCCCTATAAAAACCCTCTGTCCGTGGGCTCATGGCCATCACCACATTTCCTTCCATCTGCCATTCGGAGGCCTCCTAGGTTGAACCTGAATAAAAGGACCCTTATGTGCTTGCATCGGAAAGCGGCTCCTTGGTGGTTTCTGGGGGTTTCGTGAAATGGGTACAACAACAGGAGATATGCTAGGGAGGTGTGGGGAAAGCTGGAGGGAAGGCGTGTTGGTGGAATATAATGAAGATATAGAAAAAGGTTGAGAAAATCTTTGAGCTTCCACATGCTTGAGCACACCCCTAAATATGTACCCTCATATACATAAACCAACACACATTCAAATATTTATACACGTATGTATCCACATGCACATACATGTTCACAAAAACTGAAATATATTAAAATATAACAATTTAATTTTAGTAATGAAATTACTAGTTATTTAAGTATTTCTTTTCAATTTTTAATTGAACATAGATTTCTTTCTCACTTACTATCCTGATTAGTTTCCCTCCCTCTACTCTTCCTTGTTCCTCCCTACCTCCCCTTCATCCCAATTCACTCTCTTCCTGTCTCTCATCAGAAAAAAACAGGCTTCTAAAAGATCACAAACAGCCGGGCATTGGTGGCGCACGCCTTTAATCCCAGCACTTGGGAGGCAGAGGCAGGCGGATCTCTGTGAGTTCGAGGCCAGCCTGGGCTACCAAGTGAGTTCCAGGAAAGGCGCAAAGCTACACAGAGAAACCCTGTCTCGAAAAACAAAACAAAAAGAAAGAAATAAAAAAAAAAAAGATCACAAGCAAACATGACAAATAAAACACAATAAGATAAAACAAAAACTGTCACATTGAAATTGGACGAGACAGAAAAACAGAAGGAAAAGAGCACAGGAATCAGAGACATACTAGTTTACCACTCAGGAATCCCACAAAGAAAAAAAACAAAAACAAAAACAAAAACTAAATGTGAGGCTATAACGTATATCCAGAAGACCTGTCTCAATCTCTGTGAGTTTCCATCAGGTTGATTTAGAGGGCTTTTTTTTTTTTTTTTTTCTTGGTGTCTTCCATCCATTCCAGCTTGTTTTTGTTTTTAAATTCTTCTCTCTCATGCATTAAATCTCCTGACCTCAGTTTCCTCCACATCCTCTCTCCTAGCCCCTCACCCCTAATTCTCTTCACCCCCAGATCCACTCACTCTCTTTGTCTTCTGAAAAGAGCTGGCCTCCTGGCGATATCGAACTCTGCATAACAATAACCAGGCCCTTCCACTATTTCTGGCTACTCTTCTGGAAGTAGGGGGCAGGGGTGTCCCTGATCCCTGAGGAGAGGAGGGATTTGATGGATATATCTGAATGTTACAAGTTCTCTCATTATCTGCATATTGTCGGGCTGTGGGTCTCTGTATTTAATTTTCGTTCATAAAATGACTAGTGATTTAAATATTTCTTCATATGGTTTTCTTCTAACCTTTTCAATAATCCTTAAGAAGAAATAACTTTAAACATATACATTTGCTAAATAGCAACTATTATCCAAATATATGCTATATGAAAATCAAAGACAAGTAAAATAATTCCCGAGTGCTTCAAAACTCCCTATCTAGAAAAAGAGAATAATTAAATCCCTTCACTCACTCTTTATCCATATTCACAAAGTTAATTGTATGAGCTACAGTAGATTCTAGGCTATAATGAAATACTACCTATGCAAAAGCAAGGTTATTCACTCATTCCCTAACAAGATAATCAATGGTGTCTGAAAACCCAGTGAGTTATATTAAACCAATGGCATATATATCACTCTTTTCTCTAATAAGCTTTTTTCTTCTTTTTTATTAAAATTTTTAATTAAAACATTATATATTTATTTAATAAAATACTATATTTAATTAAAATATTATATTCCCTGTCTTCCTCCAACTCCTCCATGATCTCCACTTCATTCCCTCTAAAACTGATTGCTTCTTTTGATTATTATTATGACATACATAAAAATGCATAAATGTGTAAATATAACATGCTGGGTCTGTTTAGTGTTGCTGTGTGTATATGATTTCAGGCCTGACCATTTTGTTTGGGGTAACCAATTAGGGGGCTTATCCATAGAAGAAGCCAATTCTCCCTCTCTCAACAGTTATTAGTTGGCTGTAGTTCTTTGTCTAGGGGAGGGATCCCATGAGATTTTCCCTTCTGCACTAATAGGATATTGTAATTTTTCAGGTATTGTTTAGGCACAATGTCAAGCATGGCATGTTATCTCTAACGGCATAGTAGTGGCACTCATGTCTTGGCAGTAACAATAGCTATCTAATGGAACATAAGTCCCAGACATTAGGAGGGGAGTCATGTATGGCACTAGAAACTAACCAACTACATAGGACTATTGATGGCATGGATCTTAAAAGAGAACCTTATTACTGTTACTTTCTAGACCAGTATAATTCCTAACTACATTCCAAAACTTACTTTTATGTCCACAGATAAGTGTAGCTCTTGCCCCTCATCAAAGAAACTTTTCTTTGCAGCAAACAGTAACCACTGCACAAAAATCACAATGGGTCATGATGCAAATCAATTGATGGGGCAGAGCCCAGCCCCAGTGAATCCATCCACAACACAACTCTTATAAGCTATTTTTCACAGTGGAAGCAGGTGGAAGAGCTCACCTGCAGAAAGTTATTTGTTGAAACCTATGTTTCCATGTGTATTAAAAAATTATTTCATAGAAAAGAAAAGTTAAAGCCATGAATATTTAGTTAATAATAATGAAACCTATCCACTAGAAATGTATTCTTAGTTCTTTATTTATATGCAAGCTTTAAGAGAAGCTATTAATACGCTTTGATATTTTGCTGAGCAAAGTTCTTATTTTGTATGGTCATCATATCTTTTAGGCTTTCCACATCATATATTTAATTGATATTTAATTAGGTTATAAACTTAAATATAAGGATATGTACCTGCTGATGCAGAAAAAAAATGATTTTAATTGGACTAGGGAAAGAGGGTAAGAAAGACAGTGGCTGCACAAAATCTTCCAGCAAGTGCTCCCCATGGACATGCCAAGATGAACTGTTTTTCACTCACCAAACTACCATCAAAAGAGTGGAGGTAAACAGTTGAGAGACAACCATGCCTGCTTTTAGGAAAAGACTCCGGGAGATGTATGAGGAAAGTACTCTACTCCAAACCACTCATCTATGAAAAAGACACCTTCCACTTTGGTTGAAAGACTTCTAACAAATTTTCAACTTGAAATCTTGCACCAGACACATCATTGTATAAGCTGGTATTGGGCCAAGCCCTCAAAATTTCTATATCCTAGTCAGTGTCTACAGACTGAGCCTACAGATCTTGGATAGAGCAATCAGCAAAGAGAAAGACCCTATAATCCTCCCCAAACTGAGTCACCACAGTGCAGTGTGGGACAGTACCTTCTTGTGAGTAGGGTAGAAGAAATGGCCCAGGGCTTTGTCTCAGAGCCCAAAGCCAAGCCCTCCAGTGAAGAGATCAAACATCTAATAGAAACTGATAGACCTCTAAGTGAGCCAAACCTCAATGATGAGACCTCTAAACTGATTCTAGCATCATTCAGAGACCTGTGCCTACAGAACAGGCCTGAGTTTGGTTGACATCATTTATGACTATTGAGTAGACATGGAGGAATACTTGCCTGATACTTTAGCCTGTATAGTCCACCCCAGTAGTAAGACTCAAATATAAGTTTAGAACCAATTTTAGTCAAGAGAATGTCTACACCCTCTATTTCCCAACCTCAGTAAACATGTCTAAAGGATAATATTCTAAGGCATTTTGAATAACCGAAGTACTAGGCAGAACCTACACTAAAGTGGGTCAGGATCATGTTTCAGCCCATATTGCTGCTGGATTTGGTGTGTATCATAGTGCACCACTAAGAAAATATTGGGCCTTATATTCACAAGATTCAGAAGGGACCCAGTCAAGAACCAGCCTATTATTGCCAAGGTTATAGGTTGTTCTTCACAAACCAATGGTAAGGTCCCATTACTGTAGACACATATCTCATTGGACATGAAGTCTAGCTAGTGCCTATCTAGAGCCTTCACCCCTAATAATTACTGTTTATGGTATTGGAAGGTACTCTGCATGCAACCAAAAGAGAAAGTGAATGCACCTATGTAGCACGAATCTTAAAAGTTCTTATTAATAAAATCAAACCTGAGGCCAGTTATTGGGGTGAACACTGGAAGATCAGAGAAGCAGAACAAGCCACAGCTACCTCACCTTGCTAGTTCCTCAGCTGATCCTGTTTCCTCAGACTGGAAGCCTCTGAGTCCTCATCCAATTGAATCTCAGCTGAACTGCTGCTCCAAAGCCTGAAAGCTTAACCAGCCAAATGCTTCTTGTTTCTGGTCCTCCACGCCTTCTAAATCTTTCTGCTTTCTGCCATCACTTCCTGGGATTAAAGGCTCACTTTCTGGGATTAAAGGCATGTGTCACCATGCCTGGCTGATTCCAATGTGGCCTTGAACTCACGGAGATCCAGAGGGATTTCTGCCTCTGGAATGCTAGGATTAAAGGCGTGTGCTACCACTGCCTATCCTCTATGTTTAATATTGTGGCTGTCCTGTTCTCTGACCCCAGATAATTTTATTAGCATGCACAATATTTTGGGGAACACAATACCACCGCACACCTACAAACCCTGTTATCTACAATGGTGACCTACCTAGAAGTCATGCTGGAAAAAGAGCAGCACTAATGTTGTGAGAGTGACCAATCATTCTCTGATTGGATTTAAGGCTTACTCCATGAGATAGAAACCATGCCTGACACTGCTTAGTGTCAAGAACCTGAGACTGAATAGCCCATGGATTTATGGGAAATAAAATACTATTTTTCTGCCAAAAAAAACGTGGCAAAAAATTACTCTTTATGTCATTCTGCTATAACTTGAGATCATTTTCTCACTCAGCTGTCATCAGAGAAGCTTCCTCCTGAAGGAGAAGGGAATTAAAACAGAGACCCACAACTGGAAAATACACAGAGTGAGAGACCTTGGAACATTCAGTACTAGGTGAGATGTTTTCATCAAACTCCTTCCTTCAGGGCTTGGGGAACTTTCTAGAAGAAGAGGCAGAATTATAGTAAGCATCAGTGGGAATGGAAGACACCACCAAGGAAACAGTGTCTTCTAGATGCAACAGGACTGATACATGTATGAACTCATAGAGACTGTGACAGCATCCACAGGGCCTGCACAAGTCCAAGCCAGATGAAGTCCAAGTGCTGAAAGAGGTAGGTAGACATGATCTCCTATTGCTCACCAAGAAGCTATCTCCAATTGACATCTGCTTTAGAAAGAAAATTCATTTTTCTCCAATGGAGTCTCACAGGGTATATTAACCACACTTAAGGGTATGCCCCATGCCCAACTGTAGATACCAGAACAAAACAACCTCAGTGGTATTTCTGTAGACATTTTGTGTTATGTGGCTTTTTGTCCTACTGGTCTTTTGCTTATATACTGTAGTTTTCTACTTTGTGTTCATATCAGCTTTTGTTTGTTTGGTTAGTTGGTTTGGGTTTGGTTTGTGGGTGTGTGTGCTTCTTGTGTTTTTTTATTCTTGTTTCTTTGGGGATTTTTGTTTGCTTGCTTTTTTCAAAATAGGGAGAAAAAAGAAAGGACATGGAATTGGGTAAGTGGAAAGCATATAAAGGCCTTGGAATAGAGGAAAATATGATAAGAATATATTGTATGGATATAATAGAATATATTTAGGAGATTCTGGGTCTGCTTTAAAAAAGAATACTCTAATCTCAGATAATATGTAGAAGTGAGATTCTTTTCTCCCTAGGGTAGAACAGAATAGTACTTGCTTTTATTTGCCCTGAAACTTAATGCAGCAATGTGTGGTGATATTTTATTTGTGCTTTGATAAATAAAGCTTGCCTGGAGAATCAGAGGAAAAAGAAAGCCATTATAATAAACAAAGAAGTCAGGCAGTGGTAGCACATGCCCTTAATCCTATCACTTAGCAGACAGGATCTCTGTGTGTTCAAGGCCACACTAGGGAATAGAACCAAGCATAGTGACACATGCCTTTAATTCCAGTACCAACTATAGAGACCTGGAGGTCTGTACAGACAGATAGAAAGTAACAGAGCTATGTAGGAAGAGGATGTGATGTAGTTGAACAGAAAACAAATCAGAGGGCAGAACAGCAGGCATATGTACGTGGGTAGACAGGAAGTAACTCGCATTTGGAAGCTACAGAATTCATGAGGTAAGGTTGGCTGGTGACTTTCCCTATTTCCCTGATCTCTCTAAGGCTTTCACCCCTATATTTGGCTCCATGTTTTTTATTTAATAAGACCATTTAGAAATTCATCTACAGGAATGGTGTGGCCTAACATTGGTTATATCTTAGTCATTCCCATCTCCATTAAGCCTATGGATAGGACCTCTGAGATAACACAGTGTCAGGGGAATATACACAGTTCTAGTCTTCTGGGCTGTTGTAGTTTGTGTTACCTGTAGCATTTTACAGAAGCATATAGGCTATGAGGCCCAAGCCTGTACATTACTTGCTAGAGCACAAATAAAATATTACCACACAAGCCACAGTAAGAAACTCATAGAAATGTAGTCTTTGGTCCTAATCAAACATTGTGCTGATTTAAGTGAGAGTATACAGAATCTTTGTGGTTCTGGTGACTTTGTGTGTGACATAGGCTGCTCTGTTAAAAAATGACCAAAGGTAGGCAAAACCCTGAAGTGTCTTGATATGGGACAGTAACTATAGGTAAGTTGTCATAGTCTACCTGGCCTAGATAAAGGACTTAAGCATTCCTATTGCAGCCTGTGAGACCAGCTCCCACGACTGCACCCAGAGTGATAAAAAGAAATTCTCAGAGTAGCAGGACTTAGGAATAATTTTTATTTATCCGAGGGAATAAGGTTCATGCGCATACTGATTATCACTCTCTTTATTTTTCTCAAGTTCTTCTTTTCTCTCTCCTGTTCTACTTCCCCCGTATACATCCCATGGAAACCAATAAAAAGTTACATCTGACAGGAGTCAGTAATCATAGCAATACTCAGCTGCAAGGTTGAGGCTATAACCTGAGCCTAGGGATACAATGCCCAGTGAGACAAGCTACTGAGGAATTTGTGCAGGGAGTAGGGTTTTTTATCAGCCAGACTTTCAGCAAGTGGAGAACTGGCACCAAAGTTGCTTTGTGCCTGTCCTTGGTTCTACAATTAGACATCAGGGAATTTGTCCTTGTGTATTATCTGTGAAGTTTTAACTTATGAGGTATTCAGTCTAGTTTGAATTTGATCTGAGGCCTAAAATCAGCTAATTGTATGTAGCTTGTCTTAGAACTGAGAAGAAATTGCTGTTTTCTATGTGTCAGTCTGAGTTAGTGATATAAAAGAGGCTTAAGTGTCTTGCAGTTCTAGATCTAGTTATGAATAATATCCTAGTATATTTTCTATTTATCAAAATTATACAGCTTAAGGAGAAATCATCTCCCTGACCATCCACAGATATATGTGTGCTCAGTAGATGGAATATATTTATGAGATAATCACATGGGCAATGGGGGAAATATCCATGGCAGTTTGAAGGGAAAATTATGGTAGCACACAAAAAAATTACAGACAGAAGCAATCAATCCTTCATAGGCAGTGGCCTCATAAGCCTTACTTGATGAGGTTCCTCCATCAGAGAGTTGTTCATCTGGTGGGCCAACTTTATAGATATCAGTTGTCATCTGCTGCATATCTTTGTTGCCTCATCACATTCCTCCGACTCTACTCTACAAAGCACACACAGCTCCACTCAACAGCTGTTGCTGTCTTTGTTGGTTTTCCCATGATACTGGAATCTCCATAATGCAAGGGAATCTGTTGCAACTCTTCTGCATCTTCACCATAACCTCTCCTGGACTTTCTTCAGGGACTCTAACCCTGCCACATGGTGGCAAGTCTCAACTTCTCCCCATGATGCTTTCAACCCCAAGGTAGATTCTCCTGAAACTAAGGATGCACTTTCGTCAATGGCCTTTCATGATCTCTCAAAATGCTAAGTCTCAGCTGCTTTTCATAGCCTCTTCATGCCTTCAAAACCAAAACCACCGAGGAAACTTTTAAGTATTATCAAGTTTAGCTACTAACATAAGGTATAGTATTGGTCGCCCTGGACCATAGCTTCTGTGTGTTGACTTTGAGGAAACACACATCAAAAGATTTTACCTCAATGATACTGAATTCTTCTTAAACACAGATAATTCTTCATCCCAAGATGGCTAGAAGGAAGAACTATTAATTCAAAATATCAAATGGTACCAATAGAGTTTTCAGGAGATTCTCAAACTTGCTTCTGAAACTTCACAAGTCAGGCCTCCACCATTTGCATTTCTCTCAACTTCCCTATCAGCTCTTCTCCCACAGAACAGTCCACTGAGCTCTGATGACTCAATGGCTTAACCACCTCAAACTCAAATGCTACCAAAATCCTACCAAAAACACATGATCACATCTGTCACAGCAAAAAACAATTAAACCGCCACCAATATATACTGTGGCAAAACACAAAAAGCAGTTTACAGAAGAAAGGGTTTATTTCATCTTATAACTCTCAGGTTACATACACGCCATCGCTGAAGAAATTTGGAGTAACTCAAGAGAGAACCTAAAGGCAAGAACTGAAGCAGACTCCATGAAGGTACAGTGCTTATTGAGTTGCTTCTCGTGGCTTACTCTCTCTGCTTTCTTATTCCATCCACAATTACTTGCCCAGGCATGGCACCACCCCTCAGTGAGCTGAACCCCCTCCCCCCATCAATTATTTGTTGCATGAACTCCTAAATAGTCTTATAATAAAAAAACTGGAGCCAGATATTAGGGTAAATGCTGAAAGATTGGAGAGACAAAGGAACAAGCCACTGTCACTCGTCACCTCGCCAACTCCACGAATCCTCTCACTGAATGTCTCCGAGTCCTCAGCTGAAGGGGTCAAGCCAAAAAGGGACTTGAGCTGAAAAGGGCTTTTCTCCTCATGCCTTATATACCTTTCTCTGTCCAGCTATATTCCTTCCTTCCTAGTGCTGAGATTAAAGGCATGTGCTTCCCAAATACTAGGATTAAAGATGTGTGCTTCAACTGCCTGGCCTACATTTAATCTAGTGGCTTGTTCTGTTCTCTAATCTTCAGGCAAATTTTATTAGGATACACAATGTATTACCACAATCATTAACCAAGCAAGTAACATACAGAGTTGTCTACAGGCCAGTCTATATGGGTGCATTTTCTCAATTGAAGTTATTTTTCCCATTTAAATCCAATGTGTCAAGTTGACAAAAAACTATCCAGGACATGAGGAGATCAGGAAAGACTACAGAGACATTTTGGTGGTTGTGTTTGAGTTACTCTGGAATGGTAAACCTATAAGCTGTTCATATAAATGTGGGAACAAAGAGAGCTTAGTACAATTAACTACATGGGAGACACCTGCCCAGCAGGGCAGTGAGGATGCTGCCAAGATCAACAGCTAAGAGTACAGCCATCAGAGGTGGACAGCAGGGGCTCCCACCACCCCTAGCAAGGGGAGTAGCACACTGCATGATCACCTCCCTGACTAGGCCAGCAGGACATAAATAGAATCTGGGCCCTCTATTGCCTCAGCACTTAGTAACCCAGAGAATTAGCTAGGCTCACATTATACCAGTCTGTGTCCAGTTTCTGTCATGGCCATAAAAACAAACAAACACGAAACCTAGACAA
>CABHPH010147550.1:5246-15693 GCA_902168325.1 Peromyscus nudipes
CTGTATTCTCTTTGGTAGCCTGTGGTCCCTGGGTGGGCCCTGTATTCTCTTTGGTAGCCTGTGGCCCCTGGTGGCCCCTGTATTCTCTTTGGTAGCCTGCGGTCCCTGGGTGGGCCCTGTATTCTCTTTGGTAGCCTGTGGCCTCTGGAAGGCCCGATTAGTCCACTGAACACGTATCCTTGAGACTTTCTCTCAGCTATTCTCAAGCTCTTGTCTCCACATGCCTGTTGCTATTTATTTAGTTGTTTATTTACATCCTTGTTTGGTTTTTTTTTTTTTTTTTTTTTGTTTTTTTTTTTTTTTTGATGGTACTGGGATTGAACCTACTGCTTCCTGCATGGTAAGTAATGCTTTACCACTGAACCACATCCCTCCCTTTACTTATTTTTTAACTTTTTATTTTGAGACATGGGTTCACCAAGCTGCCCAGGCTGGCCTTGAACTCACTCTGTAACTCAGGTAAGTTTTAAACCTGAGTCTCCTGTCTGAGGCTCCTGAGTAGCTAGGGATTACAAGCTAGACTTGTACCTCCATGGCTTGGAGTATAGCTCAATGACAAAGTACCTGTTGATCACGTGTGGAAGCCCCTGGGTTCTGTCCCCACCACTGATATTATACATCTTGTCATAGTTTTGTTTTGTTTTGTTTTCTTCTGAGTCATAAGACACATCCCGAGGTATGATTTACTGGGTCAAACGACATAATTATCTTTTTGGCTTTTGCTCTGAATTGCAAAGTCATTTTCAAAAGTTGCTTCTACAGCCGGTACCTCTGTGGGAGGCCAGTGGCTCACACTCTCCCCTCCTGCTACCGTCTGATAGGGGACTGCTTCACCTGCTTCTTTTGGTCTCCAGGTCACCAAGAAAACAAGAAACATCTCATCCATCTTTAACATCACAGTATCCTAGTATGGAAAAGAAAACAAACAAAACAAATACTAATTTAGCACATGGCCGAGTTTCTTGCAAGAATTATTTCTGAGACGTGGGTTCAGATTCCTTCTTCCCGTATATGGCTCTCATCTCCAAGTCCCAAACTGCATCCGCAAAGCCCTGTTTCTCCAAATCCTGTAACATTGCCAAGTTCTGAAGAGGAGGACTTGATGATATCTTTGGGCAGCCACTAGTAAGCCTAGGCCTCAGTTTACCAGTCTGTAAAATAGGGATAAACAGACTTCCCTTGTAGAATGTGTATAGGGATTGAGACTGTTTTCAAAGAGTCTAACAGAACTGCAATAATTAACAGCTGTTTTTGTTCCTTGTAATTCTTCAGTCACTGTGTTTCGTACAGTGAGAGGTCTCCGTATACTCCTTGGTCTGGTTATTTTTTTCTCATAAATTTGAATGATTTCTGCACATATTTTGGTTTTATAGTCTTTCATTACACGGTATAGCTTTAAATATTATTAAGATATTAATTTTATTTATATGAGTGTTTTGTTTACCTGTATGTGTATGTACACCACATGTGTGCAGTGTGCAGAGGTGAGAAGAGCGTGTCAGGTCCCCTGGAACCAGAGTTACAGGCAGTTGTGAACCACCACGTGGAGCTGGGAAGAGAACCTGGGTCCTCTGTAAGAAAAGCACGTGTTCTCAACCCCAACATCGCTCCAGCCTAGGCTTTGAATAGTTTAGGTTTATCTTTTTTTTGGGGGGAGGGGGTTCAAGACAGGGTTTCTCTGTGTAGTTTTGGAGCCTGTCTTGGAACTCCCTCTGTAGACCAGGCTGGCCTCGAACTCACAGAGATCCACCTACCTCTGCCCCCCAAATGCTGGGACTAAAGATGTGCTCCACCACGTCCGGCTTACAAAAAATTTTATGTCTAAATCTGTAGGGTTTTTTTGTTTGTTTGTTTTGTTTTTTGTTTTTTGTTTTTTTTTTTTTTGTCTTTTTTTTTGCTTTGGGATTACTTAAACTGAAGCATCTTTTCAACCTGAGGCTTCCAAAGCAACCTTACATTTTATTCTCATCATCAACGCCCTGGAACATTTTCCAGTTGGCTGGTGCTTCGGCAGCCACTTTGATATCTTTTCTAGTTTCTGCTGTCTTTACTGTGACTTAGAAAATTAATTATTGTGCTTAGGAGTATAGCTTAACGGTAGAGACTTCGCCCAACACACACAGACCCTGGGTTCTCTCCCTAGCACGGCACATGCCACACATCCATTCTTCAGCCCACTAGTGTGAGATATGCCTCTAATTCTGGGAGTTTGCCCCTTGACTGCCAATGTTGTGCGGACCTGCTCGAGCTGCTCTAACAAAGCAGCAGAGACAGGTTGATTTAAACAATTCTCTGATGGGCAGAAATCGGAACTGAAGACTCTGCCAAGGCCTCGGTCACGGCCCCTTCCAACTTCTGGTGGCTCCAGGTGTCCTTGGCCTGTGGCCCTATCATGCTGATCTCTGCTTGTGGTCATGTTACATCCTCTGTGTCTCTCAAAAGTCCCTTTGCTTCTTTTTCAAGGGCACTTGGTGGTGGCATTTAGGGTCTGTTTTGAGTAATCCAGGTTAACCCCATCTCCAAATCCTTAATGTCGTTCCATTGTGGACAAAGACACTGACAAGGAGGACCGGATCTCCTTGGGCAGCCATGTTTGGATCCACTGTGGGTATTTGGAAAACAGCAGCAGCTCAGATCTTACCCTTCAGGGCCGAGAACAGCTTGTGTCCTGATGATATTCACACAAGGAGCCAAAACATGGAGGAGTAGACAGCAGGCTCCATGGGGTAAGGCATAGTCTGAGCTCTGACTTAGACCCTTGGAACCACCGAGGAGAGGCTTCCTGTCCACACAACCAGCACAAAGCTGTGCTCCACAATCAACGTAAGTCTCTGGCTTTCTGTGTGGTGGCCGAAATGACTTAGATAACCACACTTCTCTGCTTCCCTAGCGGAGGCCAGGCGATGAAGCTCCACGGATGTGTAAACGGGAAGTCACGGGCATGGTTTCTGGGAAAAGCCCCCCCCACAGAGATAAGTGAGCAGCCTGGATCGCCTTTCCTCATCTTTCTTTCTCTCCTGTGTGAAATGGATGTGTTGATGGGTGTTGGCTGTCAGCCCCTTATCTAGTTTTCAGCTCCCTCTTTATCAGGAGTCCTTTGCTCAAATATCACTTCTTCAGAGCTACCTTCTCTGACTGACAGCGTATCTGAAGTTGCCTCCCGGATCTCGTCACACCTCTGCACGTAGCCTGGCTTAAGCCTGGGTCCTTGCTGTGCCTCTGACAATAGACGCTGTCTTCTTTCTCCCTCCCTCCTTGGTACTGTCTATGTACTTGCTGGAGTACGTGAGAAAGACCCAGGCTGCCTTGCTGGCTGCTGTTGCTAGGAGCATCCCTCGTCTGTGATGAGCGTTAAGTATGCAGGGGTGAGCTTGTGAGGAGTCAGGACAGGAACCAGGGAGAACGCAATGCTGTTGGAAGTGTTCTGTGGGGGAAATCCAGGAAGCTCAAGTCCAAATCCTCTCTGGCATCCTTTTCCCTCAGAGGGTAGGAGGCCCCACTGGCGCCCACGCCTGGGCAGAGTGAGCTCCAGTGGGCTGATCACCCAGAGCTACACACCTGCCATCCTGTGCTGTGTGACCTCGGGCTCCTGAACCCCAGGGATCAGGACTTGACTTGGCCCCATGCTGGGCAGCTGTGGGTGGTCTGAGCAGCTGAGCGGCACCTCCTGAGTGCACACCATCCCTCCCGGATGGCTGACGGCATTTGCCTAGCCCAGTGCTCACACCATTCCTCCCTGATGGCTGACAGCACTCTTGCCTAGGTCTTTGTTCTCATTCCTTGGTCTCCACAGCCAGCCCGGGGTCTCCTTCACAGAGCCTTCTAGATGGCTCTGGTCACGTGAGTGCTTTTTCTTTGTGCTAGCATACCTCTTGTGTGGAGGCGTTGTTTGTCCGCTGTTTACTCAGCTCCTGGTGAGAGGTTCCTTTGTGCTGCTGATCACCGCGTTAATCACTGAGTCACAGAAAAGACGTTGGCTTCTGTAGGTCACATATTAACTACTGGACAGATGTCTCCAGAGCTGTAGTGATTGCCGAGTGTCACAAGGACAGTTACGAAGTGAGATGACACACACAAAGCAGCTTTCAGCTGCCACCTGGTGAGGAATCATCATCGCGGGCCAGCACGGTGACAGTTGTAGAGCAAAGGCTCGCACTGAGTGCAGTCTGCTAACCCTTCAGTGGGTTAGCATGCCTGTGGCCCGCTGCTTGGGACATCTCTCTGGCCCCAGGACTGAGGGGATGGAAACTGCAGGGCAGAGAAACTGCCTCCTGCCAGGAAGGTGAGACTGAGCTCTGAGTGACTTGGAGACAGAGGGATAGACATTTGGACCACAGTGACATTAGCCCGAGAGTCAGTTTCGGGTGGCCACCTGAGGAGCCAGGAATGCCCCTCTCTCCTGCCGTCAGCACAGTGCTTGCCTTGGTCTGCAAACTCAGACCCACCCTTAACACAGACCGACCAGTGGGCTGCACCCCATGCCCACAAACAAATGCGCCATCAGATCTCCACTTGACGTTGCCTCCCGCGCCACAATCCAAACAACCACAAGGCTCCTCCTCTCTTCGGAGTCTGCTCCAGAGCCAGGGCCTGCCAGATATGGCCAAATGTAGTTAGCCCCTGGAATCCAACATGGCTCACAAGCACGACAGTATGTACATGGGTGACTCACAAGCAGGATGATGATCCTTGGCGTGACGGGTGTGCTGAATCAGCACGGGTGACCCGTGTTGGGTGACAGTGTGAGTATACCATTGGAACTCTGAGACTGGCCTGACATCTCTGGCATTCAGTTAAACAAAAACTTTGGAGCAGCCTGGCCGGCTTGAGGTCGACCTGAAGGCATGCTGCTCGTTTTGTGATGATATTATTTGTTTTAAATCACTGCTTGGCTCACAGTGCCCCCCAGAAGACTTTGCTCAGCTCCTACTGCGTGTATGGCTGTGTGCTCAGGGAATGCAATTTACTCTGGAGGTTAGCATAACACCACCAGACCACACACAAAGATGTGGTCCAGTGCAGATCACCTGCTGTTTCAGCCATAGGGGGAACCCCCTCACCTCAGCTCAGGATGTGGGGAGCTGACTTGAAGGTCCTAGGACTCAGGATGTCCCCGCATATGGCTTTGTAGGCAAATTTGCATTTTTTTTTAAATGGGCAATATTGATTTTCAACTTGACAGGGTCTGGATCACCTAGGAGACAAGGCCATGAGTTAGATCTGTCCTAGATCTGGTTAGTGGAGGTGGGAAGGGCTGAGGTCCCAGGCTGGTTAAAAATGAGAGGGCTCATGGGCACCAGCCTCCATTCTCTGCCTTCTAACTGCAGATGTCATGTGACTAGCTTCTCCTAACTGCAGATGTCATGTGACCAGCTGCCTCACACTCCTGCCACCAGGACTTCCCACCATGATGGATATGGTGGTTTCAATGAACACGGCCCCCACCGGCCTACAGGGAGTGGCACTGTTAGGAGGTGTGGCCTTGTTGGAGGAAGTGTGCCACTGGGGATGGGCTTTGAGGTTTCAGATATGCAGGACCTGGCTTGAGCATCTTGCTGTCTGCCAACCCAGATACAGAACTCCAGCACCACGTCTGCCTGCGTGCCGCCATGTTTCTGCCATGACGACAATCGACTAACCCCCTGAATTGTAAGCCCGCCCCAGTTAAATGCTTTCCTTTGTAAGAGTTGCTGTGGTCACGGTGTCTCTTCACAGCAATAGAACAGTGACTAACACGATGGACTCAACTGTGACCCAAAACAAACCGTTCTCTCCTCAAGTTGCTCTCATCAGACATTTTTTTTTTTTTTTTGGTTTTTCGAGACAGGGTTTCTCTGTGTAGCTTTGCGCCTTTCCTGGAGCTCACTTGGTAGCCCAGGCTGGCCTCGAACTCACAGAGATCCGCCTGACTCTGCCTCCCGAGTGCTGGGATTAAAGGCGTGCGCCACCACCGCCCGGCCTCATCAGACATTTTCTCACAGCAATATGGAAAGTAACTAATTCAATCACATTTCAGCAGGGTGGGAACTCTCGGCCATCGAGGACCAGAACCACTGGGGCCCAAGCCTCACTCACATTCATACATCTATCTGCGTACTGCTCTAGGTAGGTCAGTGAGGGGCCGTTATGTTCAGCAAGGTGATGTGTTGTAAAGGTTTCAATAGCAAAGCTGAAGCAGCGGTTTGTGTGTGTGTGTGTGTGTGTGTGTGTGTGTGTGTGTGTGTGTGTGTGTGAGCGTGCATGCGCGCGTGCAGAGGAAGCACCATTTCACCTCCTGACCTGCTTCTGTCCCTCAGACCCTGTCCTTCAAAGTAGCACCAGCTGGGGACCAAGGGTTCCAGACTCCAGCCTACGGGGGACATTTTAGATCTGACCCTAACAGGAAGAGAATGGATTTTTGTCACAGTGCTTTGTTAGCACAGTTCCACACACGCTCCTGCTTCTGAGTAGGTGGCATCAAAGGCTCAGTCAGTGCGAAGCTCATGGCAGAAACCAGTCCTTCGTGTGTACCTCTTCCGAGGTCCTGCAATTGGTGTTTGTAAATTCATATTGTGGTTGTTGTTCTTTTAAAGAGCGCTTCTTGTGTAGAGTAAGAGGTCTCCACACCTAGGTCTGTGCTTGCCCCCAGCATCCCCTCAGTGCTTCACCCAGTTCCCTGTTTGCCTTGGCAGGGCCCAGGCAGCCTTTCGGGGTGGCTTCCATCTGCTTCTGAGGTTGCTAGGTGTTCCCAGTCCCTTGGGAAGCACCACAGTGCAGGAAAGGGGCCAGCACTCTTTATTCATATGAGGGCCAGAAGCTAAGCAAGAGACCCTCTTAGGATCTCTCTTCGCCCAACACCTCACAGACAACTGCACAGAATCACTTCAGGGCCTCGCTGAGTAGAAGCCAAAACGTCCAGCGTGCAGCCTTAGCGTGTGTGTGGAGGCTGTGGCTCCCTCCTCCTGCTCTGTTCCGGACGGTCCTGCTCTGTGGCTTCCCTCCTCCACCCAAGCTGTCTTCATTCTCAGAATGAAGATCAGCAGAGATGCCAAATGCCTGCTTGCCTCCTCCTCATGCACACGGACACACCCCATCGTCACCTCATTCTCACTGGGTCTTCCTGCCTCCAGGCTGATGGTCACACACACGAAACACTGTTGCAGACACAGCTCTTCATCTTTGTGAGGGACTACAGAACCGTGGGCGAATGGTACATGGGCCCTGGGGACAGTCACTCTATGAAGGATAAGACGAACCTCCACATAATAGCCACATTGTATGGCAATAATCCGGAAGGGCTGGTGAATGCAAGCCCAGGTGAGCTGGCTTCTCCAGCGGGGCAATTAATTCCCATTTGGATGGTGGATGGGAAAGTTTTATGAAGCAGGTGGCATTAAAACAATTTAATAGTTACAACTGGCTGCTCCACCCTCCGGGAAGAACAGATATGGAGTGTCCTGTGTGTATGGCAAGGCTGTGGGAAGCTCCAGCGTCCTGGCAAGGAGGCTGAGGTGGCTGGCATGGTAGGAAGGCTGGGGACAGCTGCTCTCTCCCACTCCGGAGCAGAGGATTTCCGCGGTTTATGGGCACGCCTGCCATGTTGGAGTATGCTCACGAGCCCTTGGCCCTGAGGTGGTGTGAGAGCTGCTGGGCACATCTCTGTGCACCACACTCCCTCCCTCTGGAAATGCATTTCCTTTCTTTCCAGAAGGGCCTCTAGCAGCTTGGCTTGCCTCTTCTGACTGTCGCAATGAACACCTGCCTGACTGAAAGAGGACATTGTTTCCCACCTGATCCACCCACGCCTGGGTGGGTGGAGTGGTAGGTCTCACAGCAGGGGGCTCTGCCACCCAGCCCTGTACCTCATGCGGGGAGCACTGAGCAACCTGCCCTGTGAAGGGAGGCAAGGGGCCCCCTGGACTCCAGAAACTGGGGTGATTGGCTAATGAAACGGTGGGTGTGGCCCTGGTGAAGTAAACAACTCCCTGGGCATTGCAGATTCAGGCACAGTTTCTTAAAGAGGCAATTATCTTAAAGAAAACTATCCTCAGAGTTTGTCCACTCCTTGGGGGGGGGGGACAAAATGTCCACAGTGGGGAAAAATGTGGACGACTTCAGCTTGTTTATTTTTCCTGAGGCCCTGGAGCCAGCCACAATGTTAGTTATGGAAAACAACATCCTCCTAGCTGGAGCCCACAGGACAAAGGACTAAATCGAGTGTCCTGAGCAGGGAAGGGAGCGGCCCAGGCCTGTCAGTGGGATGAGGGACAGGAAGCCAGCAGTTTTCTGCACTCCATGCCCTGGGATGGGCTGCTGGGGCAAGGCCTGGCCTTAGAAAGAAGGTGGAGAGACAGCCCAGCTGGGCAGAGCACAGAGGTTAGCTTCCAAGTTCAGCCGGTTTTCGAACCTCACACCTTCAGGCAGCATAAATCCCCAGAGGAAAAGAGGCTGGGAGCCTCACACTTTTGAGTGTGTGTGTGTGTGTGTGTGTGTGTGTGTGTGTGTGTATGTCTGTTTGTCTGTGTGTCTGCAAGAGACTGCAGGGTAGTTAGTAATAGGAGTTGGGTCCTTGGGTATCTGGAGATTCCTGGCCACTCCAGTCCCTGTGGATTCACCAGTGTTGCCTGCTGCCTCTGCCCTGCTGTAGAACCAGTGTCCTCTTGCTGGGGGGGGGGGGGGGGGCAAGGAGCTAGGAATTTGGAAGAGGCGAACTCTCAAAGAAAAACAGCTTCGAACTTCAAACACTGACATTTTGTCAAACAACCCCTAAACTGCCTGCCCCCACACCCCCTTAGTTAAAGATGAACCAGAAGAGCCACAAAGCTAAAGGCTGAAGTAAATATAATTAGCTACTGGTCCAAAGCTAACAAGAGCTAAAAGGTAAGCTTGGGATAATTCAGTTAGCTATTGCCCATATCTCAGACACCCATCTGTGGCCCAGGGAGGTGGAGCATGGTTTTTACACCCAAGGCTCACATCATCCTGGGCAAAACACAACCTTCAGATCTGTGCCACTGAAAAGCTCAATAGAACACATTCACAGCCCTGCCCCCCCACCCCCGTCCCCTGCCCCCCAGCTCCTCACCCCCAGACCCCTGGCCCCTGCCCCCTTTCTCTTTCTTGCAAGGTGAACTACCTTTTCTTTGCACACTGGTTTCCTTAGATGTTCCCTTAACCTTTCCTCTTCTGGTCTCTCTTTGGTCCTCTATCTGGAAAGGAGCTGGGGGGCCAGGCACACCTAACCGTAAGCTGCCTCACCCAAGGACAGAGGTGATTTTTCAGTCTCTGGTACTTGTGAGGAGTCCCACCCTCACAGCCATGAGGGACAGCAAATTTCTAGCCTCCTGTCATTTCTTGCCACTTCTGGAGGCCTAAGAACAGCAAATGCACAGACACTGTGCCCATTACACGCCCTGAGCCACCCCATGTATGCACCCAGCGTTGTCTGTCTGTGGGCTCCTGCCAGACCCTCTGTGCTGACCTGCAGCAGGCTGATATGGCCTAACTCTGACCCAGGCCTGAGACCTTTCTTTCCACTTCCTTTCCCCGTGGCCCCCCTCTCCTCTTCTTCATCTTGTCTGGCTTTCCAACTTCCCTCAGTGTGGAGGGAAAAATGTGTCCTTGCCACTCACGGGTGGCTTCTGAACCCCAAGTAGGGTAAAGATATTTTCTCCTCAAAGCCCTTTAAAAGTATGGCCCCCAGCAGAGCAAGAGAGGTTGAGAAGGAGTAAGGTACTGCGTGGACCTCGGAGTGCGGGGCCCAGTGCCCAGGTCCTCCAGTGCATACGCATCTCCAATGGATGGAGTGCTGCCTCACGCCTCTCTCCTTGAGTCACTGAGATCATCTGGTGACTTCACACCTAGTGCTTGGCTCTAGACGACCTGATTTTTCTGAAAAACTCCCGCCGGTCTGCACTTGTACCTGACTCTGTGGGCGGAGAGCAGAGAATGATGGGAACAGGAAGTCGTGTCTATCTATCTTCCTGTCCACCCATGTCTGTGCTCTGCCTGCCACTTAGCGTTTGTTTGGGGATATGGAGGACACATTTGGTGCATCACACCACCAGATGACCTGGCATTTCCCGATATGATTGATTTCCTCATGATCTCTGGGGGGTTGGGGGGGACAAAAGTTGCGTGTGTGGTTCATTACAGAACCGCTGCCCACTTCACTCTCCAAATGTTGGTGAATGCCTTGCTCCCAGGTGCTCTGAAGGGGAATTGAGAGGAGACAGTGGCCTGACTGAGTTTCAGTGGCTTCCTGAGCCAGCACTGGGCAAGCCTACAGTCCCACTCCTTGGATCGGAAGGGATCAAGGTCTTTGTTTCCATGTGAACAGGCAACTTATTCTGGAGCCTAGTGGTCCGTGAGTGAAAGATGGTGCTGAAAACGTCTAACTCCCCAATCTGATGCACCGGGGTCTTCCAGGAGGCAGAGAGAGGGATACTCAGGGTCCCAGACCGAAGCT